>QVTG01000107.1:0-11168 GCA_013305925.1 Geotrichum reessii | reverse complement strand
TTGTATATCTGTGTTATTATTAATTAATTATGTAACTATGTGATGTAAGGACAATAAACAGATTTTCTATCTATCTAAGAAAAACAGGGAGGTTTGAAGCGGTAGTAAGCTTTTTAGACTCTTTAGTTCAACTTCCTTTACTACTAATTATTTTGCTAGATTGGAGCGGCTTGCCGAGGTTTTAGTGTGTGTGTGTGTGTGTGTGTTAATCTCTGGTATCAATCTACTAGATTTCATGGATCTCAAGCTTTTAACACATGAAATGATTTATGAGAAATTGGGTACCGTCAAATGCCAGAGTCACTAATCTATGTGCTATTTTTCAAGTTTTTATAAAAATAAATATTTTAGAGTCCGAAATTTTTTTTTGTGCATCTATACTTTTTATTAATCTATATTTATCATTATAATCAGTTAATTTGTCTTTATAGTTAATTATGAGCTATACAAATAAAGATAATAATTTATTTATGCAACTGCATGTGATGTAAAAAAAAAACAATCAAAACCAGATTTTCTATCTATAAAGTTGATAGAATCCGTTATTCAAAATATTCAATTAAAACTGAATAACTTTTCAAAATAATTTTTTTTAACAGGTTAAATACATTTGCAAGAAAAAAAAAAGTTTTGGAATTAGACGAAATTTTTTTTTTTTTATTATGCCATGATACTTTAATTTTAAGCTAAGATTAAGGTAAACATAATTGATAATGCCTAGTATTCTATGCTCTATTTTTTCATTTATTTAAATTTTTTTTTATTTACTAGGTACCGCAAAATTTGAAAAAAAAAACTAATACCAACAACGATCAAAAGTTTTAAATTAAAATTTAAACTGGTGTTGTTAGAAATTTCTGGGTCTAATACTTTTTTTTTTTTTTCACACAATATTATTTGTTTCAATAGACAAGATTAGTACAAAGCTCAATAAAATTTTCTATCATGAAAGTGATATTGAAATTATTTTATGGAAATATATACAGGTTCAATTTTGTATATTAAAAAACAAGAATTTTTTTTTATTGTTTATTTTTCGAAACCTTTTTTCAGTGCGTAATAGTTTTTTTTTTGTTCATAAGTCTAGACTGTGCTACTCAGCCGTACAACGTTGACAGGTATTTTCCTTTGCCCTGAACTCAAAAAGTTTGTTATAAACATGTCGTATTAATAAACCCTCACAGACTTCAAGCACAAAGGCAGATAAAAAAAATAAATAATAATAATGAAAATAAAATAAACCACTTTAAAAAAAATATCAAAAACCCTAAAATGGTTTTACTCGAAAATGAGTTCAAATGACGTCGTAAATGTTATTAATTTTTTTTTTTTCATGAAAAAGAGCCCCGACCAAAATCAATTTTTTTTTATTTTTTGTCAAAACCTACAACAACCAGCAAATCCTGTCGGTTTCCACAACAAATCAAATAATTTTTATAACTGCATTTCTTATTATTAACCAGAACAACTAAATTTTTTTTGATTTTTTTATAGTTCCTGTCACTGCGGTTGTACTTCAACAACCCTACGGCGAGTTAATGAGACATTTTTAAAATTCACTATTGCTGTTACTACAGTAACCGTAGTACTTTTTTGTTTTTTGTTGTTGTTTTTTCTTGTTCAACTTAGTCCCTAAAGGCAGGCAACAGAAGTCTTTGTCATGGCCTATCAGTTACCCGGCGGCTTACCTCGCGAACAGCGAACTCGACGCGTTCACTTGCACTTAACGACACAAACAGCAGCCAACTTGAAGGACTTGAAATACCATCCCAAAGGCATTTCTTAATTTACCGACAAGAGCTGCTAATCAAAGCCAGCCGCCATGAAGACCTTTTTTTTTTTCAGATTAGATATGACGAAAGACGGAGTGTGTGTGGGAAAACAAAAAATTATAAATAATGATTGAAATCCGCCGTTTCCCACAAGTTGTTAACAAAATCATCATTCTCTCATTGTAATAATATTCTATACCTGACGTGGTGACTACTGTCGGTGTTTTACTTTCTTTTTTTTTTTTAACATTACTATTCGTTGCATTTATATCATAATACCATGTCTTTTGAAAAAAGATTTCCCAAGAAGGAATTAAAAATCATTTCTGCCCCGTTTTCGGCTGGCCAGGGCAAGACGGGAGTTGACGACGGTCCTCAGCAGCTTATTGATCACGGTCTAATCAAAGAGGTTGAAAAGCTGGGCTGGAACCCTGAGTTCAATGGTCATCTAGATTTGCCTGCTCCGGAAAGCGACCAACCTATTGGTCACATTAAAAACCCTCGATACGTCTCCAACACTGCAAAGACTGTCTACGAAGAGGTTTCAAAGGTTGCCAAGAGCGGAGTTTTCCCTCTGACAATTGGCGGTGATCACTCTATTGGTACTGGTACTATTGCTGGTGTCCAATCTGCTCACCCTGATGCCTGCGTCATCTGGGTTGACGCTCATGCTGACATAAACACTCCCGCTGCTTCCGACTCTGGAAATCTTCATGGCTGTCCTGTCTCCTTTGTTTTGGGTATTGACGAGCCTTTGTCCGATAAGCCTGAAGAAAATGTTTTTGACTGGGTGCCTCACTGCTTGGACAACTCCCGTATTGCTTACATTGCACTTCGCGATCTTGACGTTTTTGAGCGCAAGTACCTGCGCGAAAATAACATTGCTGCTTATACCATGCGTCATGTTGACCAGTTTGGTATTGGTCAGGTCGTTGAAATGGCTCTCGAGCGTGTCAACCCTGGTAACAAGCGTCCCATCCACCTTTCATTTGATATTGATGCTATTGATCCTTTCTTTGCTCCTGCAACTGGTACTACTGTACGTGGTGGCTTGACTTGGCGTGAGGGTTCTTATATTTGCGAACGTATTGCTGAAACTGGTAATCTCGTTGCCATGGATCTTGTCGAAGTTAATCCCAGCCTCGGTGACCACCCTGAAGCCGCACCTCAGACGGCGGCCGTCGCTATTAGTCTCATCAAGTCCGCTTTGGGAGATGTTTTGCTGTAAAATCTACCAAAACAAAGCCAAAAAATTTTTTTGTTTTTCCCAAAAAAAAAATAACAAAAAAAAAACTGATAGCCGGATCGAAAAAACTTTTTTTTTATAAAGTATGGTTCGAGCACAGCCATATGATTTAATGAATATAGTTTATGTATGATATATGACTCCAATAAAGATTATTTTATTTTTGATACTGTATTTTGGCCAGCCTTGTTCAAATCGTAGTCATATCAGTTAGCACTAAAGGAATTATTTTAAAAGTCCTTAGTTTGATGAAGATGGCTGCGATTTCTTAGAACCCTTTTTCCGGCTGTGCGCACATCCGAATCACTAACATCAGTGGCCGATGGTGATCTCCCATCCTCAACAACACCAAGTTTTTCAAAATCCTTTATCAGACTTCCTACTTCTTTGGCTAGTTTTTTTGGTTGTGTCTTACTAGTTGATGTAGAAACAGCAGCAGGTTGCAAAAACTCTAGAGGCCAAAGCAGCCGTCCTAAACCTATACCTTGAGCCAGCCACTGACAATCAACCTCTGTGAGACGTATTCCTGACGATGAAGGTCGTCGCTTGTAAGCTGAAACTGTCCTCGCTGGATCCCATTGCCGCTTGCATCCTTGCTCCATCAATTTGGTAACAACTGGGTTGTTGCGCCCAGATGAGAATATACGTGTCTTACTCGCAATGTCACTATTGCTATCTACTAATATATCTGGTTCTGATGCCGACGCAAATCCTGCTAAATGACTGTAAACACCAGCAGACAGTGCGCCGTCCGAATACCCACCTTCCAATAAAGAGAGTACTTTTGCTCCGTCACTGTGCACGCGTGCAAGCATCTTTGCGTCTCGTGTAAACCGGTAATAAAAACTGTTTGGGACTTGTACGCCGTGACGCCGCATGTTTATATTTTCATACTCAGACGCGTCAAATCCGGCAGACAAAATAATCAAGGGATTGAAAGGAACAAAAGTAGAAGATTTTTCATCATTTTCTTCGTTACTACTGTTATTGGAAGTGGGACTTTCAACAGTAATATTAGTACTTTTGGACTTTACATTTCGGCTAGTGGATTTATTTTTGGCTGTAGAGATGTTAGCGGCTTTTTGTTTTGAAACATGTGCGCTATGACATTGTTGTAGGTATTCATGGGCTTTAACAAAAAGTGCGCTGTACTTTGTATCATACAACTCCATAAATTCTTCTTCTGTCGTAAACTTTTCCAGATGGACGTTCCAGACGCACATACCATGGGCCATGACGCACACGGATGCATCCTTAATATTGGAGGCGGAAGCGTAGCCCTCCTCAGTTGGGAAAGAATTGATATCGTGTAAACTAAAATAGCCAATGTTGGTAAGTGCCGGTTGAGTAGCTTTTTCATCATTAGAAGAGGTAAAATTTGCGTTAGTACTATCTGTTTCTTTTTCATCTTGACCATTGTCTTCGTTATGTAAGTTAGATAGCTTCCAGCAAATGTCTTGTGTGCCATCACCGTGATGTAAATCAAAATCTAAAACTACAGCATGAGTAATTGCGTAGTTTTCAGCTGCGTATTGTATGGCAATATGCACATTGTTTATTAAACAGAACCCCGACGGCTGACATGTACGTGAGTGGTGACCAGGCGGACGCACTGCCACGAAAACATTTTCAAATCCACCAGTTTCATGGCTCGACTCATTGTACAAAGCATCAACTGCATCTTCTATAGCGCCTACGGTCCCTTCCACAGCATTGATAGTCCCTGGTGCAAGATAAATGTCTCCCGAGTGCCAGTTTTCTGGGACTTCTACCTCTTTTTGTGCCAATTTGCTCTCACTCGCCTTGCAAAGCTCATAAAGTTGGTTTGCCCAATTTAGACCGTGCACTTTTTTAACGCTGGTGGCAGTACGTAAATCAACTCTTTTGTTGGTTTTGTGTAGGGTAAACTGGGTCGGATGCTGAGCAAAAGCTGTACCAATTCCAATTGATGTGGCCAGCAGCCGCTCTGGACGCTCAACCACAGATGCTTTGTAAGATTTACTATACCAGTTTCTGGAAAACACGTGTTTGTAAGAGTCGGGGGACAGTATAACAAGCGTAGATGGCTGTGAGAGGACTGCAGCTTTTGTATCACCAATGGATTTCAATGTCTGTAACTGAAGATCTTGAAAAGTAGCATAAAATGATGCCAAATCTGTTGACTCATTCTCTTTTTTCAATCTAGCAGCTGCAAGCCATGATGGCTGATATTGGACTGATTGGTCTTGGTATTCAGAGTGCGTTTGAGCTTTTGCGTGTATATCTTGTATCAGCACTTCTAGATCTTCAATTACTTCGCTAATATTAGACTCAACAGCCTCAATTTCTTTTTTATCTGCAATGTAATTTAGTTTGAGTTTATTCATAGACGCTTCAATTTCATTATATTCATCTCTCAAATCATTTGTTGTTTTGATTTCATTTTCAGTCATCTCGGTCTGTGAGTTAGTGGAATTTGTGGGTATTGGCAAATATGAAACAGACGACTGCGACTGTGGACTGAAATAAGGAGTTGATGGCGGTGAATTTTCCTGGCTTTCAGATTTTGTTGGTGTGTTCATACTGTTATGCTTTGTAACTGTGTTTGATAAAAGTCAAGATTAGTGGGATTTACATATAATTTTTGTTTTTTGTTCGTTCAAGTATACGTATTAAACCATTAGTTGAAATGTTGCATTCAAAAAGAATTCTGTTTGCAAAAAATAAATAAATAAAAGAAACAACAATTAAATCAGATTATCAACAAGTCGTATTATTGTTTTTTGTAAGTCTGATTTTTTCTTTTTTTAAATGACTCTGCTATAATTTAGATCAACAAGACAAATAGATCAGTACAAACTCTCACATTTGTCATCTAAAAAACCAGAAACGTACCAGAAAAAAAGTAGTTTAAGTCAGTCATGCACCCAGTGCAAGGCAGACGAGTCTTTAATATACAGTAACAACCTTATCAACATCAAAAAAAAAAAAATAAAAACTGTCAGCTTCATGTTGGGTGTAAGTTAAAAGTCAGCCGACCTGACTCACGTGAAATAGTAATGTCAGGGTTGTATTCTTAAATATGTATTATGGCGCATTTGAGTTTTTTTTTTTTTTTAAAAAAAAAAGTTGAATCTAGTTTTTTTCATGTATCAATATAATACTCGTTATTTTGGTATGAAAGATCAATTGATAACTATAGGTATTAGATCGAGAATATAAAAATAAACATATTGTGAACCTAGTAACGCAATTCTATAATTTCATTTTTTGACACAAAAATCGTCGGTTTTTTATATCTTTTTTTAAATAGAAAAACGAAATTATCAACGAAATCAGTAGCAAAGCCGTAGTATATAATGGTTGACTGGCGGCTATGATCAAAATTTAAAACAGGCATTTTGTTTATTATTATAGTATTGTGGAAACAGAATAAGACATTGACTGTACAGTTTGTATAAAATTCAGTCAAGCTCACTAAATCAGTTTCTCTTGAAAGAATCACTACTAAATTGCATCAAGAAGACTCAAAGCCAATGATCTGATGTAAACATTTCCGCCATGTTTCCCTGCTTCTTGGAGAAATTCAACCAGACTATGTCTCTCACCCTCTTTGCACAAAATACACGTAAGCAACATATAGATACTTTTAACTGGTCCTGAAAAGTTTTCTGGAATAGATCTATTGTTAGTCTTAAGCACTAAAAGCGTGGCATATATCTTGTTTCTTTTTGCCAAGATTAGGCGAGGTTTGCTAAAATAAATCAACTCCAAAACAAGATTTGCCAACGAAATGTTCAGTTTCTCACTTCTCACAGGTTTTGTGAGTAAGGTCTGAACGACATCTAATACTGTGTCTAAAAGATGTTCTGCCTCTTTAAGAGGTAGTTCACATCTAACAATTGTGCGCAGTTTGAAAATATTCAGAACCTTCATAGTGGTTTCCTCACAACCTAAAAGATAGTATTTGTCTTTCAAATTAAGAGAAGTAACAACCCGTTCTAATTTTTGGTAGAATGATTTTGACTCGTCATAGTTAAACTTTGGTACCTGGTAAATTTCGACTAGCACGCTGACAATATGGTCAGAATCAGTGTTTTTGTACTCAACCACTCCAGAGGCCTGAAACTTGTTGAACTTCATATTTTTCAAAGCTTCTATAGAATAAATTATTGGTTTCGGATTATCCATAGGTGGTTGGTTTTCATATTCATCTTTCTCTAAAAATTTGTTGATTTTATTGTTGTAGAGGTATTCTTGGTAAATAAGTATGCCCAATTGAGTACACACATAAAAAGCAATTGTTAACCACATTTGAAGCTCAATTTCTTGTATGCCAACTTCACTCGCTGTAGATATGTGTTAGATATAATTGATTAACTCAAAGGTTTTGTTTATTTTATCTTATTTTTCTTCAATACTTGTAGCGTCTAGGTGAAAAAAACCTATAGCGATGATTGCACATGTAGCAAAAACCACACTGAATCCAGTACATTCAAAAATCATCAGACACAATATTGGCTTTATTAATTCGATTTCTCAAAGTATCTAGAAAATAAAAAAGAAAAAGATGAAAACCTGTTTTGAAAAAAAAAAGCACCTTATAGGCTTTCCAATTATTTTCAGTTACTTGCATAATGACATGGTCAAATTCTATCTAACATTACTTTTGTTAGAAGAATGCTTTTAATAAACCATTAAAAAGAAAATATTGAGAATGGAGATTTAATTACAGTTGGTTGGAATATGAAAATTTGATAAACATGAAAAAAAATACAAATAAAAAATAATAATAAAAAAACAATGCAAAAGCCTAGCTCAAAAATTAATTGTTTCCACTCGAAGGTGACAAAGCTGGAGATGGGAGTGCAAGTGTTGCTGGTGAATCAAAAATTAACTTATTTGACTCCTGTTCCATCATGAGTTCCTTGTAGTTGTTGTAAGATGTCGTTCCATCACGGTGTGCTAAGAATCGCTTGATTCTATCCTCTTTTAAATCGCCCATACCATAATTGATATTAGCCAGATATACCCTTTCCTGTGTCTTAGATGAAAGCTTTTTTCGACCTTGAAGGTCCTTTTCGCTGCTGTACATTAAAAACTTAAACTGGACAACTGCTACAACAAAACTTCCCAATGCCACCAGAAATACCATCTTTTTGTGCTGCTCCCAAGATTTTTTTTGATATTCAGGGTCCTGTTGCTTCTGATATTCTCTGTAGAATTGATGATAGTCATCCCAGGCAGAATGCGGTTCATTAGGGTTAGAACCGGGTCGATAAGGCTTGTACCTTGCCGCACGTGAAAAGTCACGCCCAGTAAAGTTGCGTTTTATTGTTGGTCCATCACCATATTGCCAACCGGTCTTAAAGACATCGTATTCTCTCCGCTTTTTGGTATCTTTCAGTATATCATAGGCAGCAACAATTTTTTTGAATCGTTCTGCTTTTAATTCTGGTGTCAAGTTTTCAAATTTGACAAGGGAATCGGGATGGTAGATCTTTGCCAGTGAGTAAAAATGGTTTCTAACGACCTTTGCGTCAAATGTGTCTTTAGTTATGTTGAAAATGTCATAAGGTGAGATATTTGCTGATGTTGGCCATTTAGGAAGATCGGAAGATGTAGCATATTGGCGCCGACAACTGACTAAGGTCGACCGGACTGATAGGCCATGTCTTGAAAGTTTGGGTTGAGATAAGGTGTGAACGGCACCAATGTTTTTTCTGGATATTATACTGTGCATTGCTGAGTGTTTATAAGACTGCAGTGTATTCAAGAAATTAACTGAGATGTCTTTAACTGCGATAGGAACACGTTTATGTATCTTTTGAATACCCTTTTAATAGCAAGATTTGTAGTTTTTTACTGGAAAAGCAAAAGTGAGAAAATTGTGGAGTGAGAAGAATTTGGCAAATCAAAATATATTTTGCTCTTCAGAAAAAAAAAAAAAAAAGATGGGCAAATCATAAATGGCAAAACCGTACTTTTCGGGGTTCCAATAATAAAAAAAGGAAAAAAGCAAAACCCTTTCCCTTTGATCAATCACAGAGCCTTCACAATGTTAAAAGACCAAGAAGGGTAAAAATAAAATCGAAAACAGGGCCAGCAAATGCAGGGAAGCTTTTTACCAAATGCTAGGCAAACTGCTTTTTTTTTTTTTTTTAATTAAATAAGTTGTATAGACAATTTTGTAACCTTGAAAACAATTTTTTTTCTTTCCAAATACAATCGATAAGTTGAACTTTTTAATTAACAAGAAAATCAGTTGTCTGTGTTGACTTCTGTACTTTACTTTGTTGAGCCCTGATACGTATCAACATTCAACAAGTTGTGATACTCATTACTTTGATCAGGTTCTAACCTTTGAGCAAAACACCGAGATTGTTATAGATAAACAATAGAGTGCTTGCTTATTTTTAAACAGAAATATATATTTTTTTCTATTTGTTATTTTTTCTTTTTCTTTTCTTTTATTCAACAAGTGCAATACAATTTCTAATCCTGCTCTTTTACCTAGCAACAATGACAGATAACAACCGAAAATATTATGATGATGTCAAATTTGCAATTGATAAAAGATACAGTATCCATAGAATTTTAGGAAAGGGAACTTACGGGGAAGTCTGTCAAGCCACTGAAACCGAGAATTCAAGTGGTCGTAAGATTGCGATTAAAAAAGTTATGAAAATATTTACCAACGAAATTCTAGTCAAACGTGCTTTCAGAGAATTGAGACTCATGCGTCATTTTCGAGGACACAAAAATGTAAGTACAAATATTAAACAGTAAAATCAACCCAAAAAATGCCAATCTAACTGCATCTAGATTATAAGCCTCTATGACTTGGATATGGTTACAAAACCTCCATACGATGGATTGTATTGCTATCAAGGTAAGATGAGTTTAATAAAAGTAAAATTTATACTAATCAAGGAAAATAGAATTAATGGATCTTGATCTGTCGAGAGTTATTCAGAGTTCAATTGAGCTTAGCGATCTCCATGTTCAAAGTATGATGTATCAGATTCTCTGTGGGGTAAAATACATTCACTCCGCAAATGTCATTCACAGAGATTTAAAACCTGGAAATATTTTGATTAATGCACAGGGCCAGCTAAAAATCTGCGACTTTGGTTTAGCACGAGGTGTATTAGACGATACTGAAAGCAATAGAAGCAAAATCACTAAATACGTGGCTACCAGATGGTATAGAGCTCCAGAGTTAATCATTAGCAACGGGATTTACACAACCGCAAGTAAGCTAAAAAAAAATCATTGTATTTCACAACCTTCTAACGCTCTAGTTGATATGTGGTCTGTTGGCTGCATCCTGTGCGAGTTTTTTGGAAGAAAACCGATTTTTAAAGGAAAGGATCATATCACCCAATTGAATTCAATTATTAAAATTCTAGGAACTCCTACCAAAAAACTTATCATGGAGATTGGGTCAGAAAAAGTTAGTAAAGAACCCCAACGGTATTTTTCTATTTCTGACAGTATTTCACAGGCATGGGAGTTTTTTGACAGTTCAGTTCATTACTTTAAAACTCCATTCAAATCTATTTATTCTGGTGCCAATAGAGAAGCATTAGCTCTAATGGATGAGCTACTTAAGTACGACCCTCGTGAACGAATAACTGCTGAACAGGCGCTACTACACCCTTATCTCCATGAGTTTCATTTGCCCGAAGACGAACCTGAGGCTCCAGAAAAGTTCAATTTTGATTTTGAACAGCTGAGCCCTTCTGAGTTAGAGCGTAAGTTATTAACTGAAAGCAAAGCTGTGAATATTATTAATCAATACCAAAAAAGATGCGCTAAAAGATGAAGTACAGTCATTCAGGTGCGAGGTCAGAGGCGAAAAGTTTATTCCCTCTAGAAAATATTATAAACCAAGTTTGATGAATCATAGTGACTATATTCATGAAAGCCGCAAAAATGTTCATGGGATGGTGGGACGTCATGAGCGTCATTTATCCAGGCCCGCTAGGTGAGACGTCTGAGCCCTCTTTATAAAAAGTTTGAGAGAAATATGTAGACAGAAAAAGAAATTAAACACAGGCAAGATTTGCAAACATGAAATCAAAAATAAATTATTTTTTATCTCAAGAAACAAGTTCCCCTTACCAAGCCAATCTTTGTTATTATTATTATTACTGTCTCTTATACAC
>QVTG01000106.1:20968-60335 GCA_013305925.1 Geotrichum reessii | reverse complement strand
TAGGTGACTATATAATCCATATTAATCAGTGTATAACGCTAAGTAAGCGAGAATAAGAAAAGATATTACTACTACTATTATAACAGGGAAAGCGCCACAAAGGCTACAAAGAATCTTTGATCTATTAAAAGATACGAAGTGCCGGGTAACAACCATCATATAGTTGTATTCATGTATATGTGTGTTGGGACATTTATTGATAGATAAATTGGGTTTTAAACCTAGTTATGACTTTTGCGACTGTAGTATTACAATTACACACGTGCTGAGACTTACACGCTCTCAATTTTGAATGAAAAGCTTTTTTTCCAACTTTGTTATTTAAACTTTATTATGATTTTGTTTTCATAAACTTTTATAATTTTCTTTTCTTTAACCAATATTGATGTGATAATCCTTTTATCTTCTTTCCCTTATGTTAGAAGTTCTCTGTCTTTAACATACTCCGCCAAGTTATTGATGCAAACTATCAAACAAACATGGTAAGCATTGCTGTAACAAAAAATTGATGTTGAAGTTAATGTGTTGTCATGTGACCAGGTTGAGACACTTGTGGTTTGAGGGTAGAATATGCTGGAAAAAAATATTTTGGAAGTAGACTGTTGCAGAAATGGAATATTCTAAAGAAAGAATATTCTAGAAATGGAATGTCGTAGAAATAGAACATTCTAGAAATAGGAAGTTCTAGAAAAAGAATGTCCTGGAAAAAAATATTCTAAAAAAAAATGTGTGGAAAAAAACTATTCTAGAACAAAAATAACGTTTTGGAAATTGAAAAAACATTCTAGAAAAAAAATAAAGATTTGTGAACACCTCATTTGTCATCAAAACCTTATTTTCCACAAACCATATTTTCCAGAAACCTCATTTTCCACGCACCTCATTTGCCACAAACTTCATTTGCCACTGCCAACCGAAATAGCAGATATAGATAGAAAATCTGTTTATTGTACTTGCATCACATAGTTACATAATTAAAATAATGATAACAAAGATCTACAAAGAAGACATGGAATTCAAAAACATTTGTCTCTATGAGACTTTAAAATTAGCGTTCTCAGCGCGCTCAAAGTGTTTCAGACATTGGATGGCGCCGAATTCTCCATTATATAACACATGTGCTAAGGGTATTGAAATTATATGAAGAGAAGATTTTTTCTAAGTCAAAAATAGTTCTAAGTAAAAACAATAATTAATTTAACATAATACGTAAAAACACTGTCAAATATGAATCGACTCAATCAAGAATTATAACACACCAAACCGAATGTCCAAAACAAACGGACTGACGTAATGGGGAAGTCGACGTCACCGAACAAATCCAACCTAATATTGACAATGATCAATAGGTTAGATAATAAAACAAAACTGAACAGGCTTTTGAAAATCGGCCAGGTGATTTGTCATAATAAGAGTGACATTATTGATGACCTTTTTGAGATGAATTCAAATATTTTGTTAGTTCAAGAACCAGGGGGTTGGTCGCAAAACGAAAAACGTAGTTATTAAATCAAAATGATGGAAGACAGCTTGAACGAGGACGTACAGCCGAGGACTGTCACATATGTGAGGCAGGAAGTTCTACAGAGGACAGAGCTAACTACGGTTAGCGAGCTGACTGACCACAACATGGTGACAATTGACATCAAAAGAATTCGAATTACGAACATTTACAACACAGAATAGCAGTCCCATAAGCCTCTCAGTACCTTAAGAGGCAGTTAACGCAAAAAAATAGTTCATGGGTAGCAGCAGAAAACTTCAATACTTCACCATCCTAGCTGGCAGAGTAGGGTCAATCCTACGGCGGTGGAGCTTCTCTTAAAAAAGTGGGCAAACTAGATTGAAAACCATGGATTCTTGTTTTCTGCTGAATATGACATCCCAACTTTCGAACACGGTAACACGTTAATTGATCCCGTTATTGCCAAAGAAGGCGCAAAGCTGCGTTACTTTTTGGAAAGTCAGAACATTGGCAGTGATCACTTTATGCAGTTTTGGCGTCTGGACGGGGACTGACCAAGTCAATAGAAATCAGGCAAATCTTTGTCTTGAGTTCAATACAACAGGGGAAGGCCTTGGTTTCAAAAACACTAGTTGGGATCATCTTTTGACTTCAATTGCGAAGAGTTCTCGACGATTAGACGATAAATCAAACGTCTGCAAAGGTAAAAAAAAGTTGATGAATTGGAGAAATCAATGATAAAAGTTACTATTAAATGTTTCAAGAAATTTGTAATGAAAGTGAGACTATGTCCTCGCAGTGAGTGGTGGTAGACAGGTGCCCTCAAGTGCAAATGGAAAACCCGGTGCAAAGTGATGATGCAATCGAAAAGAAATTCAAGTTCTGAAAACCAGGCTAATGCTAAGAAAGTTGCCGATCAGTTCTTAGATGCAATGATCGAGGTCAAGCGTAAGTGTTGGAATGACTTTCTTGAGCTCAAGGAACTCTACTAACATCTGGGAGGTGCTATCTTTTGTGAAAAGAACTGAACCAGCCACGGCTATTTCACAACTAACTATGAAAAAAGGTAATAAAGCAAGGTTTTGTCAGAAGTCATAGACTGTCTGTTCCAGGAACTGTTTTTCCAGGCACCAAGCACGGGCTCACTCGACATTCCTACAAATCCCAACGAGGATATCAGGTGGCTAAAGTTGGAGACTTGTGAAATTGAAAAAGTTTTGTATCAACAAGCTCTATACAAAGCTCCAAGACCAGATGGAATCGAAACAGTTGCTTCATACGGCATGGAGGCACCAAAGCTTTTGTAGGATTACTGCCAGTCTTTCTCCTGAGTGTGTGTCCATTGGTTACTCTCCCGAGATTTTTTGTGAAGAACACACTGTTATTTTGAAAAAGCTTGATAAGCCAGCAATGGTTACAAAGTTTTATCGCCCTATCACTCTTCTTCATTCCTTTGGAAAAGTACTCAAAAATGTGGTCTAGAAGAGACGTGCAACTTTGATATCTGATAGCATTCCAAAACAACAATTTGGTGGCCGTTATTAATTTTCAACAGTTGATGCGCTTGCAAAGTTAATGAGCTATTCTGAGCGAAACCACAAATGGGATCGTGTGATTTTTGTTTTTGCTATTGATATCGAAGGGGCTTTTGATAATGTTCACAAAGGTACTCTCTTGAAAATTATAAAGGAAATGGGTCTCCCTGAAGCTTCTATAAGCTGGGTAGTACTACTTTCTTCATGAGCGACGGACTATTTTGATTATTGATGATGAAATATCAGGGCTGAGGCCAGTTGATTTGGGCATTCTGCAAGAATTTACAATTTTCATGTTTCTGTTCCTGATATACAAAGCCCTCTGTATAAAAAAATTAGAGAAGCAGGTGGTCATGTAATTGGGTTTATTGATGATATATTACTATCTACGTTGGAGATAGGGATGTTGACAGAAACACTGAGAAGCCAAGTACTGTTGCAGATTTGTCACAATTAGGCCTCAGAATACCACACTGAATTTGACTACGGTGATAAGCTAAAATTTTTGCACATTCACAAACGTAAATGTGGGCGACCAAAGAAAAAAAAAGAAAGTTTCTAGAGAACTTACTTTACCGATTTCTGGCTTAGGCAAACAGCAGGCTCAAAAAAATCTAAATTTGTTGGGACTGACAATTGACGGCAAGCCCAAGTTTCACGAGCATGCAAAGAACGTCACTTCGAAGCCATAGCCATTATACGAACACTTGGTGGTGTGTACAGACGCATTCCTAGTCAGAAAATGCAACAGCTCTACATCTCAATTTTCTCGGCCAATATTTGGATATTCCAGTTCTGTTTGGTATCACAAATTGACAGGTCAATGGGGTCATGAAATCCAAAACATTCAAAACACTGCTTTGCGAAAAACTTTGGGTGCATTCAAGTCTGCGCCTGTCAAGCCAGTGCAGCGCAATGCCGACATCCTTTTTGTGGACATAGGAATGCAATAAATCTGTAATCGGTTTTCTGTCAGTGCCATCCAACCTGTCATTCCGAGAAACTCTATTAGGAAAAACTTGCTATTCAGAGTAAGAGACCCGACAAAAACTTTAAAAAATTATTTGTGAAAATCAAGCATATGAAAGAAATTGATGATGACAAGTGTAAGAATGAAAGACTACCTTGGAAAAATCAAAAGTATGATCGAGACAAAAAAACTTGTACAGGATTGCAGAAGCTGAAAAGCATAATGCGCTATATATCACGGGCTTAGTGGCATAAAGAATATGACAAGCTAGGTAAACTTCGTCAATACTACTCTTGTGCTCAACGAGAATTGTATAACAGTAAGTATTCCAACCCACTGGAACCATTCATGGGGACTGGGCGTCGCCATACTCTTAGCAAGTTGTTGCAGCTGCAAGGAAGTCATGATGCGCTTGTGAAGTATTTCTAAACTATGTGTGTCACTGAGAGAAATTGTACTCGCAAATGTGGACAGCTAAAAACAGTTGAACACGTTCTTGAGAAATGCCCTTTGCATCCTGTGGAGCGTAGCTTTTTGAATAAAGTTTATCCGGAACTTTACCCGAAAGTCCTGCTTGATACCGTGAAAGATTTTGGGGTGGTGGTCACGCTTTTGAACTTATTACCGCAACTTTTTTGTTGATGGTTTGCTTGATTAGAGCTGCTTGTTAAAGTTTTGCTGTGCGTAAATCTATTTTTTTTTCTAGCAGGTGTTATGAATCCCATGTTTCCCTCAACACACGTGTGATTTCATGGAGAATCAGGCACTATCAAATGTCTGGAGGGGGCTGAGAAAGCCAATTTCAAAGTTTTATAGTAATAAGTATTTTTTGAATATTTTTTGAATTCCATGTCTTCTTTGTATGTATTTGTTATTTTTTTTTCAATTATATAACTATGATGTAAAGACGATAAACAGATTTTCCATGTATGTCCGAACAAGATTAATTGTCACAGTGAGGACATTGATTTTTGTGATCTGTCAAAAAATTTGTTATTAGGAAGATATTTGATTGACCCTGATACAAACCAGTTAGAAAGTTCAGCAAAAAAAAAATGACAAGGTATGTAGCCGAACGTGCTTACAGTTCAGTGAACAAACATCCACTTCTTGCAATTTTCGTTTCGCAAGAGTCACAGATTGTTCTCGAAGGTTGAGTTAATTGATATTTGATAGTGTGTATATTCGATTAACTTAAATTAATTATTACTGTTGTTACTCAAAAATATTTTCCGAGATTGAGGAAAATTGCCGCCATATATTTTTGGTTCGTGTTAACAAAAGAAACTTGTGGCAAAAAAGGTTTCCATGACAAGTAAAGTTCTCACTGTTGGGAGGTACGAAGTGCCGGGTAACAACCAACATGTAGCAGCATTTATGTATATGTATGTTGGGACATTTGTTGATGGGGAAAATTAGGTTTTAACCCTAGTTTGGACTTTTGAGACTGTAGTCTCAAAAGTACACACGTGCTGAGATTTACACCCACTCAACTCTGAATGAAAAATTTTCTTTAAAATTTTTCCTCCTTATTTTATTATTTAAACTTTACTTTTATTTTGTTTTACATAAACTTTTATAATTTTCTTTTCTTTAACCAATACAAATTTAACAATCCTTTCATCAACTTTTTCCTTATGTTAGACCTTCTCGCTCTTCAACAGGTTATGAGCAACCCGCCCGTATCCTTCTCTAAGTTTCCTTCAGTTCATGTCTTGACTGACAAAAAGTCCTACCGCCGTTGGCTCAATAGAGTTCGCTACTATCTCTCTCGTGTCAACTCTATTGTTCCACTTTACATTCTTGATAACCAGATCTCTTCTATTGTCGACCCTTCTCAACACACTGAATTTATCAGCATCTGCAACACTTTCTTTTCCGACTGCCTCACGCACCTTGTTTCTGAGGACATCTTGGACCGCATCAATGACGAAGCGCTCTTTGGAAAAGATGCTTTTGACTGGATTCATGAGACGTTTGGTGTTTGCAACAAATTTGATGTCTATTTCGCTATCAAGGAATGCTACGGTAAACTTATGACTGACAACACTGATGTCAGAACTAAGGCAGGTGCTTTTATCAACGACATGTCCTTCGGATACAGCGACCTTACAACTGTCCAAATTCGTACTATGAATACTTTGGTCTGGTTCAACAATGATACGTTTGCCATGAAGTATCTTGAGTCCAACACCGAAATAGGCACTCCGGACAAGGTCAAAGAGTTTTATTGCGAGTGGGCGGGCAGGCTGAACTATACAGCCAGCCCTATGAGTGCTTCGTCTGGTACTCCTTCCCCTATCTTGTACCAGAAGAAGGAAGCTGACATCATCTGCCCCAGGTGTTCGAAACCTGGCCATACCGCCGCCAAGTGTATGGTCCCAGCTGAAAAATGTCCTGGTTTGCAGCGCATGGGAAGTAAGCAAAAAGGCAAACCCTCCCGCCAACTTTGGGCCTCAGTCAATGTTCCTGTCGACGGTTCTCTTACCGAGCAGGGCTCTTGGTTCTTCGACTGTGCAGCCTCCTGTCACGCCTGCTGTGACTTATCTTTGATGTCTAAAATCAGAGAAGAGTCTCACACAGTCTCCGGTGTTGGTGGTTCAGTTACCTCGACTCACATAGGTACTGTCGAGATGTCTGTCAGGCTCAGTAATGGTTCTACCAAAATTTTGGTACTTACTGATGTTCTTTATATTCCTGATTTTGGCATCAACTTGGTCTGCTGGCGTAAGACCAAGTGTCAAGCCCGCTTGGTTGACGATATGGCTATCATTGATTTCGCTGATGGCACATCCTGTGACTTCGCTCATTTGCAACCTAGCGGCCTTCTCAAGATTGATTCTGAAATCATTCTTCCCTCTTCTGCTCCTCCAATGCACACAGTTTTAGCTGCTACTGCGGCCACTTGGCACCAACGTTTGGCTCATGCCAGTAAAGGGGTCCTTAGCAAGATTAAAGCTAACTTAGGTCTTGATTCTAAGAGCATTGATGAGGCTTCTCTTCATCCTGAATGCAAGGTGTGCATCCAGGGTAAGTCTACCATGGCTCCGTTCCACGACTCTACCAATCGTGCCACGCGCCCTCTTGAGCGCCTCCACACTGATGTCAGTGGTCCTAAGCCCATAGCTAATATTGATGGTTCCAAATACTTTGTCACCATCATTGACGAGTATACTAGGTATACTTTTGTCGAGCTTATTAAAACCAAAGGTGAAGTCAAAACTGTCCTTATAGACTTCATTAACCGGGTTGAGAATTACTTCTCTTATGAAAACTACAAAGTAAGTTCCATTCGGTCTGACAATGGTGGTGAATATATTGTTGGTGAGCTAGCTAATTTCTGTGCTTTGCGCGGTATTGACCATCAATTTACCGTTCCCAGAAAGCCCGAGCAAAATGGCTTGGCTGAACGTATGAATCGAACCCTCACTGAAAAGGCTCGCTGTCTGTTGATTCAGGCCTCTCTTACCGAGCAGCTCTGGGGTGAGGCAATTCTTACTGCTGCATTCATACACAACCGTATTCCTACCCGCACCCACAGCAAGGCACCTTTTGCACTCTGGTCCGGTTCTGCCCCTGGCCTTAAACATGTCCGTATTTTTGGCTGCTACGCAAGCGTGGTTATTGCCCATGAGCTTAGAAAATCAAAGTTCCAGCCTGTGGTCAATGAAGGAATTTTTATAGGCTATTCTAGATCTCGCAAAGCCTACCGTGTTCTTCTCAAAGACGGTACTATTACTGAAGACAGAGATGTTGTTTTTGATGAGAAATTGTTTCCTGGTACCTCTACTATCACTGGTTTTGACAATGATGTATTTCACCAAACTGCTTCGAGTGGTGGTGGTAATGGCTTTGCCCCCTTGCCTGACGATACCAAGATGCTAGACGCCGCTAGTCCTCGTGATTCGCTTCCTGAGCCCAGTTTTTGCTCAGCCTCTGGTTCTATTGAGCCAGAGATTTCGTTGCAAGGAGAAGAATTTATGTGTGATGCATCCGATATCTCTGACGGCTATTTTCCTAGTGACCGAGAGCTTGAAGATGCCCCTTTGGATAGTCAAGTCTCTGTAACTTCTTCCAATATTCTTGACGGTCCTGTTGGTCGCTATGATGATACTTCTGAAGATGACATGCCTCTAAATGTCCATCAAAGCCAGCAGCCTATAGCTACCTGCACTACTGTTGCTCTTCGTAACAATGAGTGCTCTCTTCAGCCCATTTCTTCTGTCATTCTTCCCAATCCTATGGCAGTAAATGGTGTCCGCACATTTGATGAGCGAGATTCTGATACTGATGAAACTCCTCCTAGATCTAAACCCATTACTGCTCCTGAAGATGATATTGAACTTGATCCCGGTGTTTACCATAGAGGCAAACTACTTCTTAAAGACACACCAGATATTGTTTTGATTGCTGCTCCACCTATAACCTTTAACCAAGCTATGAGATCGTTGGAGAAGGATCTATGGCATGATGCATGTGTATCAGAGTACAACTCTTTAATGGAAAATGACACTTGGGTACTGGTTCCCAAGCCAATTGGACGCAAAATTGTTGGCTGTAAGTGGGTTTTCAAGGTCAAAGAAAACACTGATGGCTCTGTTGATAAATACAAAGCTCGTCTTGTTGCACAAGGTTTTTCTCAGTCTCCTGGTATTGACTATCAAGAGACATTTGCTCCCGTTGTCCGTTATGAAACTGTTAGGTTTCTATTTGCTGTTTCTGCCCAGCTTGGCTTCTTTGTTCATCACATGGATGTAACTACCGCATTTCTCAATGGTAAGTTAGAGGAGCGTATCTACATGCGCCAGCCTCCTGGATTTGAAGATGAAGCAAATCCTGATCATGTCTGCCTATTGAAAAAGAGTCTCTATGGTTTGAAACAGGCCCCTTTGTGCTGGAACATAGCAATTTTCCATGTGCTCACCAGCCTCGGTTTTCAAAGGAATGAGAGTGACTATGGGTTATTTAGCAGAGGCTCTGGATCTAACAGAGTTTTGATTGCTCTTTATGTTGATGACCTTCTCATTTCTGGCGGTGATACCACTGTTATTACGCAGGTCAAATCCAGATTGAGCTCCAAGTTCAAAATGAAGGATCTTGGACTTGCTTCCCATTTTCTCGGCATGCGTATTTGTCAGACTATTAATGGTATTACACTGGATCTTGGAAAGTACATTACTGATGTTTTGAAGTGTTTTTCAATGGAAAACTGCAAATCTGTTCCCACTCCTCTTCCCTCAACCAACCTTTCAGTATTTAATGAGTCAGACCCCAATGTAGACTCTACACTTTACCGCAGCATTATTGGCAAGCTTATATATGCTGCTAACGCGGCTAGACCAGACCTAGCTACAGCTGTTTCATTTCTTTCACGCTATCTTCAAGCACCCAAAGAACTTCATCTCAAGGCTGCCAAACATTGTCTCCGCTACTTGGCTGGTACTGTCAATCTTGGTATCACGTATTCCAAGCAGCCCTCTTTTTCTCTCGTTGGCTATGTTGATGCTGACTACGCTCAAGACGAGTCTGACAGAGTGTCTGTCACTGGCTATGTATTTATGCTTGCTGGTGGACCTATTACATGGGCTTGTCGCAAGCAAAAGACACCTGCTGCCTCATCCACAGAAGCTGAGTATATTGCACTTAGTGAAGCCTCCAATGAATGCGTCTGGCTTATACAACTTGGTTCAGAGATGCATATTTCTATTCCCACTCCTGTTACACTTTTTGAAGACAACCAAGGATGTATTGCTATTGCAGAAAATCCAGTTCACCATCATAGAACAAAACATATTTCTGTAAAGTACCATATTTCTCGGCATCTTGTCAAGAACGGTACTACATCCATTCAATATCTTCGTACTGAAGTCATGATTGCAGACATGTTTACCAAACCGCTTGGTAAAGTGCGATTTCCTCAATTAAGAGATTTATTGGGTATGGGCTATGTTGGTGATACGCAGGCAAGGAGAAGTGTTGGGAGGTACGAAGTGCCGGGTAACAACCAACATGTAGCAGCATTTATGTATATGTATGTTGGGACATTTGTTGATGGGGAAAATTAGGTTTTAACCCTAGTTTGGACTTTTGAGACTGTAGTCTCAAAAGTACACACGTGCTGAGATTTACACCCACTCAACTCTGAATGAAAAATTTTCTTTAAAATTTTTCCTCCTTATTTTATTATTTAAACTTTACTTTTATTTTGTTTTACATAAACTTTTATAATTTTCTTTTCTTTAACCAATACAAATTTAACAATCCTTTCATCAACTTTTTCCTTATGTTAGACCTTCTCGCTCTTCAACATTTGAGACTACTAGGAAAGTTTGTTTACCAAAGTACCTAAACTTATCTTCCACGGTGTCATCAAGTCTTTTCACCTTCTTAAAAATCTCAGATCTTTTACCCTCTAGTTCGTGGATGCGCCTCTCTAGCACTTGGGTTTAATCATTGTAAGTCTTGACTTTTTTTCAAGTTGATTGACTCTGACTTGCAGCTGGCTTATTATGTTGCGAACTTTCTTTGAGGGTACCATTTCGACGCCGCTTCGTTTTGTTGCTTCGAAATTTAGTACTGCGTGCACGAATTCAAATGTCGTTTTACCTAGTTCAACTTCATCTTCATCCGAGGTGATGTCTGTAAGTTCTTGAAAAGTCTTTTCACCCTTCTCAAATATCTCCATTGACACATTTTGCTCCTTTTCTTTGCCACCAAGCTCGGCTTCCTTTGTCTTTTTTTAGGGGGTTCTGGTCCTTCGGGAATGGACTTTTCTGAATATTTTTTAACTGGCTGTTTAATCGCACCGGCATTATTTTTTTCAAATGCCTCTCTTAGCCGTTGGCCTTCTGTTGCGGCTTTGAGGTCGGTGCTGCGTCCATTTATTTTTTTAATCCTAATTGAAACTATGGCCAACCATAATACCCTCAATGGCATTATCAGTCATTTTTCCATTTTCCTTTTCACATGCTTGAGGCAGGCATGACAGCATAGGCTTTACAACCAAAACTACGCAGGTGCTTGTACTTGAGCAAGTTATTAGTCTAGTTTTGATATGGAGTTGTCTTACCACCGCCTGGAATTACCCGGGATAGATAGTTGATGATAAATACCATGTTCCACAAAATCATTTTTAAAAGTATTAATAAAGTATTCTCCATTGTGGTCACTTTTGATATTAACAACTTTGTATCTTTTTCCAGAAAAGTGACGTTCAGCACGGCGTATAGAATCTAAAAGCAAAGAAGGAGTCTGACTTTTCTTTTCCAAAATATTGATTTCAACATTGTGAAGTCATCAATAAACGTAACAAAATACCAAAAATCACTTAACACACCTTCAACACAATATGGTCCACTAACATTGGTAAAGATCAGCTCGAAAGGTTTGAAATCCAAATTGGGATTTCGGGTTCGATTCCCTTTTCTAACATTTGTTTCTTATATCTCGTCACAGGAAGTAAAATGTGCTCACAATAAATATGGCTGAGTTGTGCACGCCACGTGACAGTTTTCATTGGAACTGGTTTTGAGATTTCATTTGAGAAGATCCTTGGGGGTAATCGATAGCTTCAGTGCAATAGTTAAACGGGTAGAAGAAACCACTCCAAGTGGCTGCCATAGTCACCCCAGGGCAGCCACCAGGCGACCAAGTTTGTCCCAAAAAAGCCTCATTGGTGTTTTGATCCGAAGCAATAGATCGATGCGATGAATTAGGGGTTAAGAACGCCTGGATTGGGCACACCCCACAGAATAACAGCAAAAAAGAACAAAAACTGGCAGAACGATGGCCAACAGGGAACCCACTAAGTGAGTTCGATCTGGGGGAATAAATCCGCATATAGTCGACACAGGGGGATGTCCCCTTGAGTGAATGGTAGCAGCCAGCAATAGATTTAGGTAGAGCTGTATAAAACTTGACACGGGGCGGTACGAGAAAGACGTTGAGCAACTCAGTGCTAACTCTAAAAGGTACGAGGCGAGGACGCTGGGAATAAGAGGAGGTAGGTGACTATACAATCCATATTAATCAATGTATAACGCTAAGTAAGCTAGAATGATAAAAAATATTACTACTATGAGAGGTTTAAAAGGTTTTATGGTTGATAAATGGAAAAGTGAAGCAGTAGCCTTCCTCTGCATACAAGCATCTTAAACCTCTTGATGACTTGAATAACTTTTAACAGACAAGCGTAAGGTAGTAGCAAGTACCCTCTAAGTCCTAAATTCGATATAGGCTAAGGGCCTGTGCCAGAGTGACTTGGCCTTAACAAAAGAAGTTGTAAATCTTGCTTGCCAAGGATTACAGGTTGTTCAGAAAGGTTAAGTCGATTCGTATTCAATAGTGTTTTTTCATTGATTGTCTTTTAATTGATTATTGTTGTCACATAAAAAATATTTCTCAACTAGGTAAGAATACACTCCTTATATAATTTTGGTTTTGGCGGTTGCAAATGAAGTTTGAGTTAAATAATGTTTTGATAACAAGTACGTTTTGATGACAAATCAGATTTTTAAGGCAAATCAAGTATTGATGACAAATAAAGTTTTTGCAAAACTTTATTTTCTTTTTAGATATTTTCATCCTAAAATCATAAGTGCCTCAACCTGGTCATTAGACAACACATTTATTTCAACAGAAGAAACTAACGCAACAGGAGCACTATCAACTCCTATATTGTAAACATGGAGACTGTTGCCCTGAAGTTCGGCAATAACAAGCGGTCCACCAATATTGACCATCGTATTATTCTTAACACGGACCTCGCGCCCACCATCCGTCAACAGTCCCACACTGATAAATTGCCTTTAGAATGAGAGGATGTGGAAGACGTTTCTCAGTTCCACGTTCAATGTGCGCTTTGAAGTGAGATCAACAATG
Organism: Geotrichum reessii; assembly: GCA_013305925.1. Classification (NCBI taxonomy): domain Eukaryota; kingdom Fungi; phylum Ascomycota; class Dipodascomycetes; order Dipodascales; family Dipodascaceae; genus Geotrichum; species Geotrichum reessii. The sequence continues at coordinate 47,485 of QVTG01000106.1, read as the reverse complement.
GTCAGAGGGATTGTAACTCTGCCAACAACTCTGTCCTGAGAACATAGACCAAAAACATTGCCATTTCAGGCTTCATGCTCTGTAACACAATTTCTATAATAGGTGATGTAAACGGTGGCACCACTATCAGCAATCCAACATCCAGAGTCCTTAATAGTAGCACATTGGGCCTCAGCCCAATGGCTAACACTGTTGAAGAGCGAGAAGGTCTAACATAAGGAAAAAGTTGATGAAAGGATTGTTAAATTTGTATTGGTTAAAGAAAAGAAAATTATAAAAGTTTATGTAAAACAAAATAAAAGTAAAGTTTAAATAATAAAATAAGGAGGAAAAATTTTAAAGAAAATTTTTCATTCAGAGTTGAGTGGGTGTAAATCTCAGCACGTGTGTACTTTTGAGACTACAGTCTCAAAAGTCCAAACTAGGGTTAAAACCTAATTTTCCCCATCAACAAATGTCCCAACATACATATACATAAATGCTGCTACATGTTGGTTGTTACCCGGCACTTCGTACCTCCCAACACTTCTCCTTGCCTGCGTATCACCAACATAGCCCATACCCAATAAATCTCTTAATTGAGGAAATCGCACTTTACCAAGCGGTTTGGTAAACATGTCTGCAATCATGACTTCAGTACGAAGATATTGAATGGATGTAGTACCGTTCTTGACAAGATGCCGAGAAATATGGTACTTTACAGAAATATGTTTTGTTCTATGATGGTGAACTGGATTTTCTGCAATAGCAATACATCCTTGGTTGTCTTCAAAAAGTGTAACAGGAGTGGGAATAGAAATATGCATCTCTGAACCAAGTTGTATAAGCCAGACGCATTCATTGGAGGCTTCACTAAGTGCAATATACTCAGCTTCTGTGGATGAGGCAGCAGGTGTCTTTTGCTTGCGACAAGCCCATGTAATAGGTCCACCAGCAAGCATAAATACATAGCCAGTGACAGACACTCTGTCAGACTCGTCTTGAGCGTAGTCAGCATCAACATAGCCAACGAGAGAAAAAGAGGGCTGCTTGGAATACGTGATACCAAGATTGACAGTACCAGCCAAGTAGCGGAGACAATGTTTGGCAGCCTTGAGATGAAGTTCTTTGGGTGCTTGAAGATAGCGTGAAAGAAATGAAACAGCTGTAGCTAGGTCTGGTCTAGCCGCGTTAGCAGCATATATAAGCTTGCCAATAATGCTGCGGTAAAGTGTAGAGTCTACATTGGGGTCTGACTCATTAAATACTGAAAGGTTGGTTGAGGGAAGAGGAGTGGGAACAGATTTGCAGTTTTCCATTGAAAAACACTTCAAAACATCAGTAATGTACTTTCCAAGATCCAGTGTAATACCATTAATAGTCTGACAAATACGCATGCCGAGAAAATGGGAAGCAAGTCCAAGATCCTTCATTTTGAACTTGGAGCTCAATCTGGATTTGACCTGCGTAATAACAGTGGTATCACCGCCAGAAATGAGAAGGTCATCAACATAAAGAGCAATCAAAACTCTGTTAGATCCAGAGCCTCTGCTAAATAACCCATAGTCACTCTCATTCCTTTGAAAACCGAGGCTGGTGAGCACATGGAAAATTGCTATGTTCCAGCACAAAGGGGCCTGTTTCAAACCATAGAGACTCTTTTTCAATAGGCAGACATGATCAGGATTTGCTTCATCTTCAAATCCAGGAGGCTGGCGCATGTAGATACGCTCCTCTAACTTACCATTGAGAAATGCGGTAGTTACATCCATGTGATGAACAAAGAAGCCAAGCTGGGCAGAAACAGCAAATAGAAACCTAACAGTTTCATAACGGACAACGGGAGCAAATGTCTCTTGATAGTCAATACCAGGAGACTGAGAAAAACCTTGTGCAACAAGACGAGCTTTGTATTTATCAACAGAGCCATCAGTGTTTTCTTTGACCTTGAAAACCCACTTACAGCCAACAATTTTGCGTCCAATTGGCTTGGGAACCAGTACCCAAGTGTCATTTTCCATTAAAGAGTTGTACTCTGATACACATGCATCATGCCATAGATCCTTCTCCAACGATCTCATAGCTTGGTTAAAGGTTATAGGTGGAGCAGCAATCAAAACAATATCTGGTGTGTCTTTAAGAAGTAGTTTGCCTCTATGGTAAACACCGGGATCAAGTTCAATATCATCTTCAGGAGCAGTAATGGGTTTAGATCTAGGAGGAGTTTCATCAGTATCAGAATCTCGCTCATCAAATGTGCGGACACCATTTACTGCCATAGGATTGGGAAGAATGACAGAAGAAATGGGCTGAAGAGAGCACTCATTGTTACGAAGAGCAACAGTAGTGCAGGTAGCTATAGGCTGCTGGCTTTGATGGACATTTAGAGGCATGTCATCTTCAGAAGTATCATCATAGCGACCAACAGGACCGTCAAGAATATTGGAAGAAGTTACAGAGACTTGACTATCCAAAGGGGCATCTTCAAGCTCTCGGTCACTAGGAAAATAGCCGTCAGAGATATCGGATGCATCACACATAAATTCTTCTCCTTGCAACGAAATCTCTGGCTCAATAGAACCAGAGGCTGAGCAAAAACTGGGCTCAGGAAGCGAATCACGAGGACTAGCGGCGTCTAGCATCTTGGTATCGTCAGGCAAGGGGGCAAAGCCATTACCACCACCACTCGAAGCAGTTTGGTGAAATACATCATTGTCAAAACCAGTGATAGTAGAGGTACCAGGAAACAATTTCTCATCAAAAACAACATCTCTGTCTTCAGTAATAGTACCGTCTTTGAGAAGAACACGGTAGGCTTTGCGAGATCTAGAATAGCCTATAAAAATTCCTTCATTGACCACAGGCTGGAACTTTGATTTTCTAAGCTCATGGGCAATAACCACGCTTGCGTAGCAGCCAAAAATACGGACATGTTTAAGGCCAGGGGCAGAACCGGACCAGAGTGCAAAAGGTGCCTTGCTGTGGGTGCGGGTAGGAATACGGTTGTGTATGAATGCAGCAGTAAGAATTGCCTCACCCCAGAGCTGCTCGGTAAGAGAGGCCTGAATCAACAGACAGCGAGCCTTTTCAGTGAGGGTTCGATTCATACGTTCAGCCAAGCCATTTTGCTCGGGCTTTCTGGGAACGGTAAATTGATGGTCAATACCGCGCAAAGCACAGAAATTAGCTAGCTCACCAACAATATATTCACCACCATTGTCAGACCGAATGGAACTTACTTTGTAGTTTTCATAAGAGAAGTAATTCTCAACCCGGTTAATGAAGTCTATAAGGACAGTTTTGACTTCACCTTTGGTTTTAATAAGCTCGACAAAAGTATACCTAGTATACTCGTCAATGATGGTGACAAAGTATTTGGAACCATCAATATTAGCTATGGGCTTAGGACCACTGACATCAGTGTGGAGGCGCTCAAGAGGGCGCGTGGCACGATTGGTAGAGTCGTGGAACGGAGCCATGGTAGACTTACCCTGGATGCACACCTTGCATTCAGGATGAAGAGAAGCCTCATCAATGCTCTTAGAATCAAGACCTAAGTTAGCTTTAATCTTGCTAAGGACCCCTTTACTGGCATGAGCCAAACGTTGGTGCCAAGTGGCCGCAGTAGCAGCTAAAACTGTGTGCATTGGAGGAGCAGAAGAGGGAAGAATGATTTCAGAATCAATCTTGAGAAGGCCGCTAGGTTGCAAATGAGCGAAGTCACAGGATGTGCCATCAGCGAAATCAATGATAGCCATATCGTCAACCAAGCGGGCTTGACACTTGGTCTTACGCCAGCAGACCAAGTTGATGCCAAAATCAGGAATATAAAGAACATCAGTAAGTACCAAAATTTTGGTAGAACCATTACTGAGCCTGACAGACATCTCGACAGTACCTATGTGAGTCGAGGTAACTGAACCACCAACACCGGAGACTGTGTGAGACTCTTCTCTGATTTTAGACATCAAAGATAAGTCACAGCAGGCGTGACAGGAGGCTGCACAGTCGAAGAACCAAGAGCCCTGCTCGGTAAGAGAACCGTCGACAGGAACATTGACTGAGGCCCAAAGTTGGCGGGAGGGTTTGCCTTTTTGCTTACTTCCCATGCGCTGCAAACCAGGACATTTTTCAGCTGGGACCATACACTTGGCGGCGGTATGGCCAGGTTTCGAACACCTGGGGCAGATGATGTCAGCTTCCTTCTTCTGGTACAAGATAGGGGAAGGAGTACCAGACGAAGCACTCATAGGGCTGGCTGTATAGTTCAGCCTGCCCGCCCACTCGCAATAAAACTCTTTGACCTTGTCCGGAGTGCCTATTTCGGTGTTGGACTCAAGATACTTCATGGCAAACGTATCATTGTTGAACCAGACCAAAGTATTCATAGTACGAATTTGGACAGTTGTAAGGTCGCTGTATCCGAAGGACATGTCGTTGATAAAAGCACCTGCCTTAGTTCTGACATCAGTGTTGTCAGTCATAAGTTTACCGTAGCATTCCTTGATAGCGAAATAGACATCAAATTTGTTGCAAACACCAAACGTCTCATGAATCCAGTCAAAAGCATCTTTTCCAAAGAGCGCTTCGTCATTGATGCGGTCCAAGATGTCCTCAGAAACAAGGTGCGTGAGGCAGTCGGAAAAGAAAGTGTTGCAGATGCTGATAAATTCAGTGTGTTGAGAAGGGTCGACAATAGAAGAGATCTGGTTATCAAGAATGTAAAGTGGAACAATAGAGTTGACACGAGAGAGATAGTAGCGAACTCTATTGAGCCAACGGCGGTAGGACTTTTTGTCAGTCAAGACATGAACTGAAGGAAACTTAGAGAAGGATACGGGCGGGTTGCTCATAACCTGTTGAAGAGCGAGAAGGTCTAACATAAGGAAAAAGTTGATGAAAGGATTGTTAAATTTGTATTGGTTAAAGAAAAGAAAATTATAAAAGTTTATGTAAAACAAAATAAAAGTAAAGTTTAAATAATAAAATAAGGAGGAAAAATTTTAAAGAAAATTTTTCATTCAGAGTTGAGTGGGTGTAAATCTCAGCACGTGTGTACTTTTGAGACTACAGTCTCAAAAGTCCAAACTAGGGTTAAAACCTAATTTTCCCCATCAACAAATGTCCCAACATACATATACATAAATGCTGCTACATGTTGGTTGTTACCCGGCACTTCGTACCTCCCAACACTTCGTACTTTACTAATAATGTCTGGTTTATTGATTTCATTGCAACGTTTACACTTGAAACTTTGTGAGAATTTGCGGCTACAAAAAAGCCCATGCGAATATAAAACTCAAGATGCCATACAAAGTCAAACCAGAGCGAGACTATCCTACACGATTTTCATGCGCTAGCTTGAGAAGAAATTTGATACCAGCTGAAATTGAGATGCATACCTCAAAATTACTAGCTATATCTTCAAATAGACTAAATAGTACGATTACAAGACAAGAAAACCTGACCAGTTTAAATTTAGTCTTTCATGGACAACTAAATAGATTATGGTCTCCTAGTAAATATCATCAATTAGTAAATACCATTAAATATAAAAATTTCAATCAGAAAACGTTTAATAAACTATCTCCATGATATAAACTTAATATCTGAATTGCATATTGACTTTTATGATCAAGTATAATTCACAAGTATAATCTCTTTTCTGAGCCTAAAATCTAACAAAATTTTACGTAATTCTTATTATTATTGTTTGAATTACAATATGTAAGATACCCAACAACTTCAGCTTTTTTTTGAAAAACATTATTTTGTGATTGAAAAATACAACACAATAAAATAAAAATAACAAAACATTAATATTGAATATTTATATAAATGGCTCAAATTGTAGTATTATATTACTCAATGTCCAAAGTATCGATTAACAAAAAATTAGATTAATATGATATATTTCTGCCACTAACTTGTTTTACTTTGTTGACCCGCCTCGGCATAGATTTTATCAATTTATTAAGATAACTCGGCTTCAAATTCAACCATGATTTTGATAAAATAGACGTCATTCTATTATAAGAAGTAACGTGAGGATTCTCCGTTAACAGATCATTCTCAATATATTCGCAGATATTTTTAATGGGTTAATATTAGAAGATTTTGGTGGCCAAATCATGGTCTCAATGTGGTGATCCGACAACTATTATTTCACTTCTTTGTGATAATAATAACTAGCCCCATCCTGCATAAAAATAGCATTTTTATCTAAAAATCTTTTCCAGTCTTTTCAATGAACGGTAAAAAATTGCTTTCAAGAGCTTTCAAATATAATTTGTAATTCATGGCGGCCCCTTGTGGTAGGAAATAGATGTTGCTAGTACCTTCTCCAAAAAAGCGCCCCAAACACCTACCTTTTGACAATTATCAGGAACGGTAGGGCGTGTTATAATTGGGCCGTTCTCACTTCTTTTTTTTGTTGTAATATTGTATCCATTGAAATTGCTCTCTTGTTGAAAAACCAATCTTAAAATAACTTTCAACTGACCAGATAACTGCCGCCCAATCAAAATTTGTATAGTTTTTATAAGCTTTTGTCTAAAATTTCTGTTTTATTTTGTGACATCTTTTCAAAAATGGTTGAGCAGATGGTATACAATATCTAACACAGTTTCGCTGTAGAACTTGCCGGATCAAAGCCATACCAATCGTGCGTCCCGGTATTGTTTGAGTGGCTAGTTGATTGAGTGTAACTATATAATTTCTCCTCACAGTATGCAGAATTCCTTTTACCTCACGGTCACTCAAAAATGGAGATCTCTTATAAGTGTACCTTGATTCCTTATAGAAGTTATTTTTCAATTTGACAAACCTGAAATCTGAAATTCTTTCACACATTTTCCTTAAAAATTGTAAATATGCTTTTCCTCGCATTTCAAAATGTGTAAATAAAAAAAGTAAAATAATGATGATTCTCAATCATGTTTTAATTGATTTTGGTGTAGATGGCTTTAGAAGTTTTGTTAAATTTTTTTTTGTTTTGTTATTGTTTAAAATGATCAAATACCCTGCGTATATATATGTAAAATAAAGCACGCACTGTGAAAACGCAAGGGAAATCGTAAAATTCAAAACTTAATTTTTGGTTCTCGTGACACTAAAACGTACCATCAACGTTTCAAAATGAAATTGACTTGTATTAACAGTATAAACTGTGTTTTTCAAATACAGTTTTAATAAGCTATCCAGCTGCAATATGTAACAAGCTTTCTATACATAGCCCCATCATCTAACTATATCTACCTCGGAAAGATGATTATCAACCTCGTACTAGATAGTATTTAACAATCTTCCTTTAAATGGTCACATAAAATATCATTGGATTGAATTAAACTCATTTCATAAAATATCATTGGACTAAATTAATGATAATTAAAAGAGTGCCATCGGTTTTAAAACATACAGGCTTTTCTGTATGACAATAATTCTTCCTGAAATATTTTCTTACTGACCATTAAAAAAAATAGATTTATTTAAAAAACTTCATTGAACCCTGACAATATACATTTCAATATTATGGATAAGCATCAATAAAAAATTGTTACATATAGCAGTTGGGATCTTCAGACCGATCCGTTTCATATTAAATATAACAAAAGAGGAATAGATGAAATTTTCTGGTTGCAAACCTGCCCAAGCATGTAACATGAAAACTGTAATTGCACAATTAGAGAAAAACCTAAAAGTATGAAACAACAGTGAAGTTTGGCAGATAAGCAGGGGTCGATAAATGAATAGATTTTCCGGAAGAATCACAGATCCACATATTACTTTAAAAACAATAACAATGAATTGATCAGTTGAATGAATCTCATTAAAAGAGAAATGGAGATTGATTACGAGTTTATGAAATGAAAAGATAGATAATAAAAACCGATACGAGCAAGGCTCGTCAAATTGAGTCCGATACATAAAAATAAAATTTGTGAAATCAGAAAATAGAAAAGAAAGAAACTGGGAACTAATACTTAAGGAATGAAAAAAAATTTAAAATAGTAATCAAAAAGATATAAGGTTAAATGAAAAAAAATGGAATAATTAAACTGTAAAAAATGAAATAAAAAAATTGAAAACGATAAAATCAAGGAGAATAAAATTTTCTAAAATTTAATAGAATTTCAGAAAATTGAACATAAATACAGCTAGAAAAATAAAAAAAATCTGAACAAAATTGATAAGAATCAAAATTTGAAATAAGATGAAAAATAAAATTAGAAAAAATTACAAATATTTGGAAAATAAGAAATGAAATTAAAAGCTATTTGAAAAAATGAGAAAATCTTAAAATATTGTAAAAGTTGCAAAGATGGAAAAAATGTAAAAAATTGATAAACTGTGAAAAGAATTTGAAAACAAAAACCAAAAGATACTTAAAAAAATTGAAAAAATTAAAAAAAAAATGAAAAAAATCAGTAGGAATCGCAGAGAAATTGATGACAATAATAGAAATCTGGAAAAAGATTGAGAGCACATTGAAATTAGAAAAAATTGAAAAAATAGAAAAAAGAAATTAAAAAATAGAAAAAAGTAAAAAATTATCAAAAAATCTTTTTTTTGGAGTTTGATAATAAAAAAAAAAACATTGAAAATATTGGAAAAATTGGGAAAATTGAAAATTTGAAAAGTTCAAAAAAAAATTGAAAAATTGAAAAATGAAAAATTGTAAAATCCAAAAAGTAACATTAAAATTAAAAAAATTGAGAAAGCTAGAAAAAATGAAAAATATTGGAAAAGTAGGAAATAGTTAAAATTTGAAATTTTTTTGAAAATAAGACAAAGTGAAAAATATGGAAATTAGAGAGATTGAAAATTATGAAAAAAGTTGAAAAAGTTGAAAAAAATCTGAAGAAATGAAAAAGTTAAAAAAATTGAAATAATTGTAAAATTTGGAAAATTGATACAATCAAAATATTTGAACAACTGAAGAGATCAGGAAAATTCAAAAATATGAAAAAATGTGAAAATTTTGAAAAATCCAATAAATTCCATAAATCAGAAAATTTGAAAACAGCAAAAAAAATTGGCGGAATTAAAAAAAATTGGAAAAATATCAAAATTGAGAAAATTTTGAGAACAATTGAAAAAATGAAAAGGCAAACAGATCCAGAATTACAGAAAAAATGCTGGATTTAAAATATAAAAAAATTATCAAAATTGAAAAAATAAACAACATGTGAAAAAAACAAAAATTTTGATAAAATTTCGGAAGAATTAATCATATTATAATTTTCAAAATTTTCAAAAAAAAAATCAACATCTTCAAGAAATTTGAAAAATTGAAAAAATTCAAAAATTTAAAAAACCTGTAAACATTGAAAAAAGTTGAAAAACAAGAAATTTTCAAAAATATTATGAGAAAAAATACATCAATCAAAAAAGATTAAAAAAACTGGAAGATTGACTATTTTTACAAACTGTAATAAATCAAAAACCAAAACGTTTTAAATAATCAAATCAACTACAAAAATTCGGAAAATTTGAAAATTTGGAAAAGATTTGACAAAATTAGAAAAAATTAAAAATATATCAGTAAAAATGAAAAAGATTCAGAAAGTTTTGAAGGAAGCTAGAATAGAAATTTAAAAACATAACAAAAAATTGAAAAAATAACAAATTTTTAAACTAAGTGTAAAGAGTCAAAAAAATTGAACATCGTAAAATATGTTAGAAAATATCAAGAAAAATTAAATGATTGAAAAATTTGATAGAATAGGAAAAATTAAAAAAGATGATTACAAAACATTCAAAAAATTCAAAATTTGTCATATTGCAAATAGGTTGGTTTGACGAGCCCAACTAATATTGGTGGCAATTTTTGATTGACATTTATCCATAATATCACAATCTAAACATCCCTCGGATCTAGCAAAATTTCCCGAACAGATCTATGTTTGTTAATAGTCAGTGAGTGGATACCTCCGACGAGAACTGTTGTTATACAAAAAAACCTATATATTTGAATCCAATGAAATTACATGAATCTTTCAGTTGAATCCAATGAAACTTCATATGGCGATCCTAAAATCGACCCTTAGCTATTATAGTACGAGGTTGATATAGATCTTGCCAAAATAGATGTAATAAGGCAGCGAGACTACATATAGAAAGCTAGTTACAGACTGCAGCTAAATAGCTTGTTAGAACCTTATTTATGAAATAAAGTTTAGAGTGTTAATATAAGCTGTTCTCGTCTAAATAATTTGAACTGTTAATAGAAGTTAGTTTCATCCTGAAACATTAATATTGACTATTAGTTGTTACAAAAACCAATATTTGATATTGTTTAATTGTTATTCCTGGTAGTGTTCTCAGTGTTTTTAGCCAATAACATTTCTTAATTATATTAGATTAAGTTCTGTTAACTTGATCCTGGTTACATTTTTAATTTTCTCCTTTTTTTGCATTTTCATTTTCAAGTTTTTCTTATTTCTTTCAATTCTTTTTTGACTTTTCTAAATTTTTTTAAGTTTTTTTAAATCTTTTGTTATTCTTTTTATTTTTGAAATATTTTTAATTTTTACTCAAGTTTTTTCAATTGTTTTTTAATTTTTATTTCAATGTTTTTACTTTTTTCTGATTTTTTTGGTTTCATTTTTTTTGCTTTTCGATGTTGTTAGAACTTGAACAAAATGTATGAAAACACGTGACACTCGCATTTGACACATTGAAAAAACTTCGCGTAGGTAATTCAAAAATAAGACAAAATAACAGCATGCACAATTTATAATGTCACGGCAGTGCTCAACTTTTTAATTTTTTTTAGTTTTTCTTCCATTCTTTTTGATTTATTTCAATTCTTTTCTACTTTTTATATTCTTTTTAATTTTTCTAATTTTTTATAATTTGTTGTGATTTTCTTAGGAAAGTTTCTAATATCTTTTGATTTGGTTAAATTCTTTTAAACTTTTTCAAGTTTTTTCAATTTTTCTTCTTGATATTTTGAAGTTCCCTCTATACTTTTTCATTTTTTATTATTACTATTTTGTTTATTTAGGTGTCTGTTGTAATTACATACTAAGAAGACGCCAGGCTTACCTGGGTCTGGGGCGATTTGTAACGCGCCTGTACCCGTAGCCGCAAAATTTGGGAAGGCCAGGATTCTCTCATGAGCCGCAAGGCCTCCCCGTTTTGGCGTTGAGAAGGCCCAGTAAACTGGTCTCAAGCGGGCTAGGAAAACCTGCAATGCATCTGATGCGGCATTCTGTATCCTTCAGTGCTAGAACAGTAAAACCTAATCCGGGCTGCCAATATATTGCGCAGACTTCCCTGTATTGGAGCAGGCTCCAGCCTGGCAGTGAGGTCATGTGATTAAACCAGAACAATAGTTTGCATTGCAAAATATTGCACTGACGGAGACTCAAACCCGCGACTTTAGCCGATCTTGTCAGTCCCTCAACCGACTCGACCACACAGCCCCAATTTCATACTATAAGAGTTAAGCCTGATGGCTTAGAGATTGTGCAATGCGGAAGCGCGATGAATAAAATAAACGACAAATCGGATTATGGATGCTTTAAGCTTTAACGTGATACATGATAACTTAGATTAAATCAACTAATGAACTACTCAACTATATAATCAAAATAAGGTCTCGACAACGTGTGACCAATAAAAGGAAAGGTAAAACATAACAAAAAGCCTAAATATAAAAATACCAAGTGGTGGGAGTGAAAATAAGAGTAAAGTAAAATCCCAATTAGGTAAGAAAAAAAACCTCAATGTCTGAAGGACGTGGAACTAAGGTTGATTTCTTACATATATTTTTTCAATTTTTCTAGTTTTTTTACAATTTATTTTATTGCTTTTTTTATTTCTTTTTTCATTTTTCATTATATTTTTCAATTCTTTTGTTGAAGCGTTATGCCAGATTGCAAAAGTCAAAGTGGTATTATTGAAAAAATGTTCCTCATCTATTCAGTTGGTTAGTGATCTTAATAAATATAAGAAAACTCATTTCTGTTTGTTAATTTTATCTTTCTCTTTTCAAGTAACGCAACATCCCTCAATATTATATCAATTTTATCTCAGATTTATTTTTTATTTCACTTTATTAGTCATGTATGATCCACTGAGTTTACCATAATACTTCTCAATTTCCTTTTGATTTTTTCATTTTCTTTAATTTTCCCCAAGGTTTATTTGAGATTTTTTTCAGTTTTGGTTCACTTCTTTCTATTTTTATTTCTCATTTTTGTTCATGTTACTAATTTTTGATTTTGTTTTTTTTCAATTTCTTTTTATTTATATTGATTTTATTTTATTTCGTTTTAATGTTTTCCATTTTTCCTCAATTTTTTTCATACTTTTTTATTGTCTTTTTTATTACATTCTTTTTTTTCATGTATTTTTTATTCACTTATTTTCAGTTTTAAATTTCATTTCTTTTAATTTCTTTATTTTTTTGTTTGTTTTCTTTGTTTTGTTTTTTTATTATTTTTTCCATATTATTCTCAATTTATTCCCACTTTTTCCTATTTTATTTATTATTTTTTTCTCCTTTCATAATTTTTCATTTTTTTTTAGTTTTTTTCATCTTTCCTAAATTTTCTTTCATTATTCTTTACTTTATCTTTTTTTTGATGTTTTATGTTTCTATTTATAATTTTTTCTTTTCATTTTTTTCAATTTTTTCCAATTTTCTCAAATATTTTCAATTTTTTCAATTTTTTCGAATTTTCTTATTTGTTCCATTTTTTAATTTTTTCATTTTTCATTTTAATAATTTTCTATTATTACATCTGTTTTTTCATTTTTTTTTAATCTTTTTGAATTCTTTTCATTTTTTTTAAATTCTTTTTTCAATCTTTCTATTTTTAATTTTTTTTTTCTATTCACCTTTCCCCAAACTTCTCTTATTTTATCAATTTTTTTTTGTATTTTTTTTTAATTTTTCCATTTTCTTTTATTCATTTACAGTTATTTTTCACTTTGCGCAATTTGATTTTTCTACATTTAATCTTCGAAAAAATTGTCATCTTGTAAGTAAACAATTAGACTCGTTTATTACTCAAGCCTAGTCTTCGGACATATGCATGCCTGAAACCCGGTTACATCTCGGTTTCACAGGCATCAATTTTTTTTTCGACTCTCATGTCGGACCCAGCATGACGTCGCCTTCTTCTTTGTCGCCTCTATTTTCTTTTCTCATTATTTTTTATTTTTCATTTTTTATTTTTTTTATTTTTTTATTTTTCTATTTTATTTTCATTATTTTTAATTTTCAATTTTGTCTACAAATACTCTATAAATTTTCGTATTTTAAATAAAAAACCAAGCTTTTTGCATTTGACAACTCTATAGCCACCTTACTCTCTTTTTCTTTATTTTCGTTTATTTTATTTTTTTTTTATTTTCTGTTATTTTCTATTACATTGGTAAGTGTCACTTCTGGGTTGATTCTTGGTATTGAAGTCTATAAACCTCAGTCCGTTGCCTCAAACTGTTGTTAGCAATTAGACCCGTTTAACAATTAGATCCGTTAATCACTTGAACCTAATCTCGGGACATATGCACCTCGGTTTCATAAGCATCAATCAGTTCTCCGACTCCCATGTCGGACCCTCCACGACTGCGCCTCCTCCCTCTTTGTTGCTGCTTTTTTTTATTATTTCTTTTCTTTTATTTTTGTTTTTTGTTATTTTCTATTTCTATTTTTATTTTGTTATTTTTCTGTTTTATTTTTATTGTTGTTACTTTTCAATTTTGTCTATAAAAAGTACATAAATTTCCGTATTTTGACTAAAAAAAACCAGGGCTTTTGCACTTGATAATTCTATAGTTACCTTCCTCTTTCTTTCGTCAGTTTCTTTTATTTTTTATTTATTTTACTTTTTTTTTTTTATCTTCTGTTATCTTATATTACTCTAGTAAGTGACACTTCTGGATTGGTTCTTAGTATTGCAGTATACAAACCTCGGGCTGTTGCCTTACAGTTGTAAAGAATAGGGAACCTAGCCCAATGGTTGGCGTCGGTGATTTTAATTTTGGTTTTTTAATAGCTTTTTCAAATTAGGATCTCGAGTTCAATTTTCTTCTCTGACATTCATTTCCTATCTCTCGTCACAGGAAGTGAAATGTGTTCACAACAAAGCTGGCCGAGTTTTGTACACCACGTGACCGTTTTCATTGGAACTGAAGGTTTCATTGGAGGATATCCTTGGGGTAGTCGGTAGCCTTAGCGCAATAAGTAAGCCGGTAGAAGGGACCACTCCAAGTAGCTGTCATAATCACCCCAGGGCAGCCACCAGGCAACCAAGTTTGTCCCAAAAAGGCCTCGTCGGTGTTTTAATTCAAAGTCACAAATCGATGCGACGGATTGAGGGTTGATAACGCCTGAGTCGGGCACACCCAACGGAATAACAGCAGAAAACAATAACAACTGACTGAAATATGGCCAACAGGAAACCCACTAAGTAGGTTCGATCTAAGAGAATATGTCCTCGTATAGTTAACACAGGGGGATGCCCCTTTGAGTGAATGGTAGCAGCCATCAATAGATACAGGTAGAGCTGTATAAAACTTGACACGGAGCGGTATGAGAAAGACGTTGAGCAACTCAGATCTAGATCTAAAAAGGGTACTAGGCAAGGACGCTGGAAGTAGGGAGGATGTAGGTGACTATATGTTCCATATTGATCAATTTATAACGCTAAGTAAGCGAGAATATGAAAAGATATTACTACTACTACTTCCCCCAACAAAGAAAGTTGGACTCTTTCTGACAACTGTAGATGACTACGCAAAAACAACAACACGACAAGAACAACTCTAAAGATTCATACTCGCCGAGATATACGCTGAGTGCATAGCCCGGGAAGAATACATTCAAAAACAGACATCTGCGCTTGCTCCGTACGGCTAGAGATTAGAATTAGGCTTGACAACAAAAGTCCGTGAAGATTAACACAAAGAGGCCGAACGCATCCACTTGGCTGCCAGGTACCGGTCATCTTTCGTTACATATTATAGTAAGTGTTTGCTCGTGTCAAAGGTAACATAAGGAGGACCTTCATTGTACTAACTCTCTCGTGAAAATCAATGGTAGAAAAATGTAAACGTTCAGAGTCGAATTAGAACAAATATCGGTTAGGTTGGAAGTTTCCAAATTTCACTATTTCTGTAAGTTTGCTTAACTGTCTAGGATTCTAGACAGCAGAGACTGCTAGCACTAATCTCTTCAGCAAAATAGGCTTATTGTATTACATTACTCCTATCTCCTATTTTTTTGAGCTTAATAATAGCTTTTACGCTCACGTGAAAATAAGTTTGAAAATTTTGGAACTGACACTTCAGATTAAATACACACCAGTTTGTCTCTTTTTTATTATTTGCAAGGCCCTTTTTTACTTCTTTAATTGCAATTAAACATACTGTTCACTTAAATAAATTTAGGATTAACTGCGTGTACCAGATTTTCTTTTCTTTTTTAATACGAGTTGATTATTTATTAGGCTTACATAAACAAATGCAAATCATAAACTCAAGTGTCAGTAAAGTTCCAACTCATTTTCACCGATTTGAGTTTCTTCAATCTTGCAGTTCCCAATAGTGTCCCCTCAATATATTGTTGGTATTGTGTGGCTTTTGCGATAGGAATTCTTTTTATGTTTGCGGGCTAATCTATTTTTCTACGCCTCGAATTTATTTTTGCCGGCATAAAAATCCAACTTAAGAAAAAGCCCACTCGTATCGATCTTTAGCTGCGTGGTAAACTGTCTTAGAGTTTGTGGCTCATGAGCTCAAGTATGGCTTTCTGAACATTTTGTTTTCTGTTTTGTCTCTGGGATCTTACAATCAAGCCTCATATTTTTAATAGGAACTCTGCTATTGCTTGTAGATCTTCCCGCGTATTCTGCAGCTCAGTAAGCTTTTAATTCAGGCTACGTTTTGAGTGGTGTCCGTCTTTTAATCTGAGTTTTGGGACAGTATTTGATGATATATTGTATAGTTTCAAACTCTTTGCATTCACAATCGTATTGACCAGTTTGAAAAAGTACTTACTGATAATACATACACCAGTGTGTATTGTACAGATATTAAAAGCTTAGTCATATATTACCATTGTATTGATCACACCTGCTACACAGGGTAATCTTCAATGTCTATATAAACCACTTTACTTTCTGTTTACTTTGTATTTTACATGATTAATCAATCTTCTATCTAATATTTTATATACATACTCCACATGGCCTGCATACTTCCCTGTTTATAGGAAGTGTGTATAGTGATGGTTAAATCCATTTTTTAGCAGCTGCTTCTCCAAAATCTTGCCAGATGTGCCTTTATAGAACCCGGCTATCTTCTTAAGAGTTTCGTACTGAATAGACTTCAGCCTCTTGATCTGCCCGACCTGTCAAGCCAAACCTTGCAGCCGTACTCCATTATAGTTCTAACGCATGCCAGGTACATTGATTCCAGGTCCGCGCTCTTTACTTTTCGGATTGTGCCGCCTAATACACTCATCGCTCTGAGTGTTTGCCCACCTTTTTTAGTAACATTTTTGACATGGAATCCAAAGACCAGCCTTCTATCTAGGACTATTCCTACTAGCTTGACTTTTTTGTACGGTGCCTTTTTATGTCATCTATATCTGGAAAGATTTCTTTTTGTTGAAGTGAATAAATACCATCTCATCGCCAAGATCTATTTCTGTGTGCATTTATTTTTGCTCTCTTGCATGTCATACTTAGTGTTGTAGAAAGCCTCTGAATGTTATTCTCCGTGCTTGCTCTTGTGTATATCGTGATATCTTTGACAAATCCAGTGATCTGTAGCCCCTCAGCTTCCACCATGCCGTAGAGGAGTGCTGTATAAATGAGAAATAGTAACGGATATTGGGTTTATTTTTGTTGTCAAAAATAATATTTTGTTGATCTAAAAGTATTGTGGTTCCGTCATGATATCTTATGTAAAAACAGTTAACTAGATTTTTTATCTATTGACTCAAACAAAAAGCTTTGAGAAGGATAGTACTTGTCAGGAAAATCTGTATGCCGCTTTTAAATTTTTAGACAAATTTGATTGATGAGTTGAGCATATATAATAGATGTGTATTATTTCCTATGTTCTATATCGTATCTTGAAAAAATTTGTTGTGTTTTCAAAAAAGGCAGAAATAGCTATTTTTTGATTTTAAACTCCAAAAGTAACCATATTTCTGTAAAAAGGTCAAAAATAACAATATTCTTGAAAAAAGATCAAAAATAACAACATTTGAAAAAAGGGTCGAAAATAACAACATTTGAAAAATAGGTCAAAAATAACAACATTTGAAAAATAGGTCAAAAATAACAACATTTGAAAAAAAAGGTGAAAAATAACAGCATTCTTGAAAAAAAGTCAAAAATATCAATATTTTGAAAAAAGGTCAAAAATAACAACATTTAAAAAAAGGGTCAAAAATAACAAAAGTTTTAAAAATAGGTCAAAAATAACAATATCTCAAAAAAATGGTCAAAAATAACGACATTTTTAACAAAGGGTCAATAATAACAACATTTTTAAAAAACGGTCAAAAATATCAACATTTGAAAAAAAGGGTCAAAAGTAACAACTTTTGTGTAAAAAAGGGCCAGATCTAACAACTTTCGTATAATTAAATGTCAGAAATAACAATATTTCGTTAACAAAATGTCAAAAGTGGCTACTTTTCAATTTTTCATTGTCAAAAATATCGACTTTTATACAACATTCAGTCAAAAATAATCATTTTTGCAATTTTTAAGTTCAACACTAGCGACCTTTTAAAAATTAAGTTCAAAATTGATCACTTTTTATTAAAAGTGGTTATTTTTGAACTTTTACATCAAAAAAATGCTACTTTTGACCCCCTTTTATTTGCAATTTATTGAGCATTGTTTTCTATGGATCAGAACAAATCAACGCGATCTTGCAACAATCATAGTATTTTGATCAATTGGTTTTTTAAAATTATTGTAGGTAGATAGATAGATAGATAGATAGATAGATAGATAGATAGATAGATAGATAGATAGATAGATAGATAGATAGATAGATAGATAGATAGATAGATAGAAAATCTGTTTATTGTCCTTACATCACATAGTTTAAAATTATTGTAATTAAATTTTTTTCTTTATTTATTATTTCATCTTTTTATGCCTGGCACTATAAGTATATATATATAAATGAATTAGTTGTCAATCATTTTTGGTTTTTAATCATGCAAAGCTTAAATCAACTTTTCCTAATTTCTTGTGCTTGTTGATAGCCTCTGATGCTTGAGTTGAAAAACCTGCTACTCGTAGTAAGTTACCCAAAGACTACCTTAATAAATTATTTATAAAACTCAAACAAATTGAAAGAATTGATGATGGCAAGTACTGAAGTACAAGATCACCTTAAAAACATTCAAAATATGATCGAGACAATAAAGCTCAAACAGTATTACAGAAGCTGAAAAGTAATATTCGCTGTATATCACTGACTGAGTGGCAGAAAGACAATGACAAATTAAATGAACTTCGACAATACTACTCTTGTACGCAACGATAGTCATATGACAGTAAGCCCCCAGCCCACAGGAACCATTCATGAAGACTGTGCCTCGCCATACCTTTAGCAAGCTATTCCAGCTGAGAACAGGTCATGGCGCTTTTGGGAAGTATCTCCAAATGACGTGCATTACTGAGAGATATTATAACTGCGAGTGTGGACAGCTAGAAACAGTTGAACATATTATTAAGGAGTGCCCTCAGCATCCTGTGGAGCGTAGCTTCTTAAGTAAAGTTTTCCTGGGACTCGATCTGAGAATTCTGCTTGATATCAAGAAAAGGTCTTGGAGCGATAGTCAGGTTTTTGAACTCATTACCGCAACTTCTTTGCTGATGGTTTGCTTGATCAGAGCAGCTTGTTAAGATTGTACGGTGTGTCAATCTCTGTTATCAATCCAGCAAATGTTATTTATCTCTAGATTCTATTAGCATATGTATTATTTTATGGAGAATTCGGCACGATCTGATGCCTAAATTACCTAAAGCGCGTTGATAACGCTAATTTTAAAGTCTCATAAACACATATGTTTTTGAATTCAATGTTTTCTTTAAATATTTTGTTATTATTATGTTAAATATTCAACTATGTGATATAAGGACAATAAACAGATTTTCTGCAGTCAAGTCTATATTTTTGGAACCCATGGTATTTCTCGAATTTTTATTATATGATTCTTATAAGATTTGCTGAATTGTTGTAATTTGAATCCAATGACATTTTATGAAGTGGGCTTGGTTGAATCCAATGAAAATCCGTGAAGCGCTATAGAAAGATTGTCAGTTACTATATAATGCGAGGTTGATAAAAATTCTTCTTATGCAGAAATAATTAGATACGAGGTTGAGCATAGAAAGCTGGTTTCACGCTCCAGGCTGAATAGCTTATTGTACTTTTCATTGAGAGAAAGAGTCTTGACTGTTGATATAAACAAGTCAAATCTTAATACGGTAATCTTTTTAAGTAAATGTATATATAATTATAATTTTAGTCTATTTGTCCACCTTCTATTTATTAGTTCAACAAAACTACGATCAACTTTTCCTTTTCTATTCTACCCTTTTACGCTATAAATACACTCTCACGTTACCATAGCATGATAATGGAATTCCAAAAGTTTCGTAAAACTTTTTTGTTACAACCTAGTCCAAAATTTGAGTGTTTTGATAAGCTTTACAATTTAAAACTTGTGAGAATTCGCTGCCGCAAACGAACTCCTGTATATACAAAGCTAGAGATGCCTTGCAAAAATCAAACCAAAGTGCGCCTATCCTGCACAATTTTTGAGCGTTAGCTTAAGGGTAGATTTGATACTAGTTGAGGTCCAGATGCATACATTAAATTCAATAACTAGATCTTCATCTAG
Organism: Geotrichum reessii; assembly: GCA_013305925.1. NCBI lineage: Eukaryota > Fungi > Ascomycota > Dipodascomycetes > Dipodascales > Dipodascaceae > Geotrichum > Geotrichum reessii. Next base: position 27,612 of record QVTG01000106.1, on the reverse strand, counting down.
AGTAAATAATGGCGGTAAAAAGACAAGAAAACCTGATCTGTTCAAATTTAAACTTTAATGGACACTCAAATAAATTATAATCTTCTAATAAACGCTATTAAATACAATTTTTTCAAAATAAAAAAACAATCTAATGAACTTTTTCTTTGTTAAGCACGTAGTATTTGAATTAAATGTTTTTTTTAATAAAATATAGATAGATAGAAAATTTGTTTATTGACCTTACATCACAAAGTTATCTAATTGAATAATAATAACGAAGATATACAAAAAAGATCTTGAATTCAGAAAGAAATATTGTTTTTTATGAGACTTGATGTAACGGAACTGATCTGACAAGGTTAGTTCTCATTGGATATAATCATTTATATTATGATCATGACTATTGATACTTTACATTTTCTACTCTACTATTTGATTTTTTTTATTGTCTACTTAATATTTACAGTCAGAAGTGGTTTCTCAATATTATTATAAGCCGAGCATATTCTACATTTGTCTTCAAGTTCAGCGTATGGGTTACTTTCCGTGAGCTCCCGAGATAAGACTGGGCCTCTAGTTGTTTATTTATACTTTCTAGGTATTTATTTTGTTTCAATTGACTTTAGTGTCCCTTTAGAGTTTGGTGTCCTTCAGTGCGTTGTCCTCTATTATATGTATATGAACAAGAAGGTCTTTCTGGGTTCTGACAATAAACAAGTTTCTCATATATTATTAAGATCCTCTATCGGATTAACTCCCACAACTATGATATCTGATAATGTCCGAGCGTTGTTCCCTGCTAGTCTTCTAGCTTAATATCCAATCATATATCGGACATACTTATATATCATTTAATTAAAAGGTCCCTCGTTATACTTGATGTATATACAGCGCAAAGTGGTTTTTACCGTCTCCAATGCTTTACGAGCTTTTTTGTTTTGACCATTGTTGAAAGTTCAAATGTGTCACCAATGGCAGATAGTTTAACATTGGAAATTATCACTTACTTCATATTAGTTTAATACCAAATGATACTTTAGTTTCAACTTCATATAGTATTTGCACTGGGCATTTTAAGTCTATGAGTATCTCTCCATTTCTTTATTTTTTATAACTTTTTATATTTAATTCTATAACGCAAATATTATTGATTCTATATAACTTACTTTTCTGATTTACTTTCTACATCCATCTTATCGACAGTGTCAGATTTAGTCGTCAAATTTCCACAGAAAGAGCCAATTTTATAAGATATTTACAATCAGCGTCTTTAGATGCCATATTAAAAAGTTTTTTTTTAATTTGAGTTGGATTTATAAATGTTATATTGAAGTGTTATTGCTATCGATGATGATTTTGATAAAGTTCAAAAGTAGTCCAGGTTAGGGGTAATTCCAAGTAGTGTTCTCAGACATTACGTACTATAAAAAGACTGAATTTGAAAAAAATCATTCATTTCGCAGTAATAATATCTCTCAATGGACAGGAAATCTGTTAATTGTTTTCAAATCATATGGTCATATGATTAATATAAATAAAAAAGATATACAAGGAACACATTAAATTTAAAAACATTTGTCTCTATGATACTTTAACGTTAGAGTTCTCAGCGCGATTTAAGTACTTCTGGCATTCGATCGCGCAGAATTTTCCATGAAATAATACATATGCTCAGGAAACCCTGGAATAAATAACACCTGGTGAATTGAAAACAAAGATTGACGCATGGTAAAGCCTCAAAAAGCTGCTATGATCAAGCAAATCGTCAGCAAAAATGTTGAAGTAACAAGTTCAAGAACTTGAATCCCGCTCCAAGGCCATTTTTGGTATCAAGTAAGACTCTTAGATCAAGTTTCGGAAAAACGTTACTTAAGAAGATCCGCTTTACAGAATTCACAGGACACCTCTCAATATCATGTTCAACTGTTTACAGCTGCCCACATTTGCAGTTATAATTTTTTTCAGTAACTCAGTAATACACCTTATTTGGACATACTTTCAAAGAGCATCATGACCTGTTTGCATCTAGGACAGTTTGCTGAGGTTATGGCAAACATGGTCTTCATGAATAGTTTAAAATAAATTACTTATGGTCTCAAAACTCCTGTTTAGTACAAAAGTAGTATTGTTGAAGTTCACCTAACTCGTCATATTCTTTCTGCCACTCAGCTCGTGATGTACAAATGGCTGCATTTCTATTGTTACATCTAAGATTTAACCTTCTCAAGCCATGTTAATTGACAACACTCAAACTTTGTTTTTCAGCACCAAAAAAAATTATTTTATATAAAATGTGTATTTGAATAATAGCTACAGATATGAGATATTCATTTATTGTTAACATATTGTGTGACCACCCCGTACTTTTAAAACAACCTTCATTCCTACTGGTATGCTTTGAAAATATGGTTCAACAAAGTCATCATTTATCTCTTGCCATATGAAAGTTAAATATTCCTTCAATTCATCAATTGAGTAACCCGCTGAAAAGTGCATTGACACTTCATATTTCATGAAAGCCCAAATTTGTTCAATCAGGTTCATATCGGGACTTGAGGCCGGCCAAACCATCGTTTCAAATTTTTGAGTTTTTAGCCATTCCTTGACTTTTTCGGCCGTGTGAATCGGAGCGTTATCTTGCCAAAAAATCATATTAGAGCCCGTCAAAACAGGTTTAAAATGCTCATCAAGCGTTTTTAAATAAAATTCATTATTAAAACCCGGTTTTTTCACTTGCCCATTCTTGCCATTTGGCCCTAAAGGAAGATCATGAAAGTGCAAATTGGTCCGAACATTACCACTCATTCCACCCCATACCATTAAAGATTTCCGGTCATTTCTGAACGTCAATTTTACATTGGTATCAGTATATTTTTGGTTTTTTACTCTCAGGATCCGTTCTTTTCGATATGCCTTCCCAATCACAAAGCTCCTATCATCAGTAAACATCACATTCTTCCAGTCCTCCACTGTACAGTTTATATGGTCTCGGGCAAATTGTACCCACGCTTTTTTTTTTGTTTTTTATTAAAGTACGATTTCTTTCAAGCCACTCGAGATACAATTCCATGCCGTTTGAGTATTCTAGACACTGTTGTTGGGTGAATTTGATGTCCATCACATTGCTCAGGTTTAGCAAGCGATTTGATTGTTTTTTTAGGGTGAAATAAAGCGTAACGCACCAGAAATCGTTTATCCGTATCAGAAAGCTTTCTTTGGCCTGGGCGCTTTTTTAATTGCGTGTGTTGCGGTGGTTTTAAGGGGTCTTTAGGTGATTTTAGATATCGATATATTGTCATTCGATGTAGTCTTGTAAGAGAAGCAATTTTTCCAATAGAAATACCCTCACTTTTTAAGGCAAGAACCATATCCAATTTTCTACCAGAAATACGAGCAGGCATTTTAGCATAGAATTTTTGGTGTTGAAAAAATTGGAAAAAATATTTTTGATGGATTGTGGTTGGTAAAAGAAAAGGTATGAATTTTGAGATTGAGTCAAAAATAATTATTTTTGAAAAAAAATAACAATAGAAATGCAGCCATCTGTACAACTCATATTGCTTTTCAGGTTTTGCAATGCCATATGAGCTTTATTGTCTTGATCATACCTTAGATGTTTCCAAGATGATTTCTTACTCCAGTACTTGTCATCATCAATGCCTTCCAATTTTTTGATTTTCATGAATAATTTATCAAGGTCGCCTTTAAGTAGCTTACTGCGAGTAGCAGATTTTCTAACTCAAGCATCAGAGGCTATGAATGAGCACTAGAAATTAGGAAAAGCTAATTCAAGCTTTGCATAATCCAAAACTAAAAATGATTGACAACTGAATTTGTTTTTTTTATATATACTTATAATACCAAGCAAAAACAATTAAATAATAAATAAAAAAAGTTTTAATTACAATTATTTTGAAAAACAGTTGATCAAACTACTATGATTTGTGCAAAGTCTCGTTAATTTGTTCTGATTTATAGAAAACAATGTTCAAAAAAAATTGTCAATAAAACGGGGTCGAAAATAGCAACTTTTTGATATAAAAGGTCAAAAGTAACCACTTTTTTGACGTGGTTTTTGCAAAAATTAAAGTCCAAAAGTAACCATTTTTCATTTGTTGAAGTTCAAAAGTAACGCTTTTACAAAATTTAATTTAAAAAATAACCACTTTTAATAATAAGTGGTCAATTTTGAACTCAATCTCCAAATTGTCGCTAGTTTTGAACTTAAAAGTTGTAAAAGTGGTTACTTTTGACTATTTGTTGTATAAAAGTCAATATTTTTGACATTTTATTACTGAAATATCGTTAGATCTGGCCATTTTTACACGAAAGTTGTTACTTTTGAACATTTATTTTAAAATTTGACCATTTTTGACCTTTTTACCAAAATATGGTTACTTTTGGAGTTTAAAATCAGAAAATGGCTATTTCTGACCTTTTTAAAACACAACGAATTTTTTTTAAAATATGACTTAGAGCATAAGAAATGATACATGTGAGCAAAAAAGATTGGGCCAGTTCAAAAAAGACTTTAATTTGGGATTGAAAAATACAACACAAGGAAACCAAAATTAACAAAACATTGATATAAAATATTCATATAAAGGACTTAAATTATAATTTCACAATATTCAACGTTTGAAGTATTAATTAACAAAACATTTGGTTAATGATATGTTTTTCCGCTGTGACTTTTTCTTACATCGTCAACTCGTTGCGGCATAGATTCTATCAACTTGTTAAGATAAGTCGGTTTCAAATCCAATCATAGATTTGATAGAATAGAAGCCATATTGAAATAAGATGTAACATATAAATTCTTAATTGATAGCCCTTTTATATAGCTTCAAATATGCGCAATAGGATTTAAATCAGGCAATTGTGGTGGCCAGATCATAGTCTCAATATTGTAATCCAAAAACCATGTTTTTACATCTGCATGCCAGTGATATTTAACCCCATCCTGCTAAAAAAAAAAAAAAATAATACCATTTTTAGTTGAAAATATTTTTCTAGTCTTTTGAGTGAAGAGTAAACAATGACTTTCAAGAACTTCCAAGTATAATTGATGATTCAAGGTGGCCCCTTGTGGTAGAAAGTAGAGATCGCTAATACATACTTCAGAAAAAGCACCCCAGACACTCACCTTTTTACGATTACCAGAAACCGTGAAACGTGTTATGATTAAAGTTTTTTTTCTTTCGTTGCCATTTTAAATTTATTGAGGTTGCTTCCTCGTCGAAAAATTGATTTCAAAATGACTTTCATCTGACCAGATAACTGTGGCCCAGTCAAAAAAAAAAAAAAAAGTATATTTCTGCGAGACTTCAACCCACAATCTCCTTTTTTGTTTTTTGTTTCTTTCTCAAAAATGATGTGGATGATGGTGTAAATTTTTTGAAATGTTTTTGTCGAACTGTTGTTTGAATCAAACTACGACCAACCTTGCGCTCCAGTATGATTTGGATGCGGAGTTGATCGATTGATATTATAAGTTTTTTTTGGACCTCACGCAGAATCTTTTTAATCTTACATTTACTCAAGAGTTCAAGTTTTTCATGAGCCGGTTTCAGGCTTTTGTTGAGGTGGGCTTCTAGTTTTACAGTCTTCAATTCGTTGTATAGGTATGGCAGGTAGTGTTTTTAGGAATGGCGAATTTTTTGAAAAATCAAAAAGCAGACATCTTTAAACGCCAAGATTTTTTTAAAAATACTTTAAGATTGTCAATATGATCTTCATTTAATTTATAAAAACAATTAGAATAATAATGATTTTTATTGGTTTTGTTGAAGAATTAAAGTTTTGAAATTTCGATTTTTTTTTCTTTTATCATTTTGGTTATTTATTAGGCTTACATAAACAAATACAAATCATAAACTCAAGTGTCAGTCAAGTCCCAACTCATCTTTGCCGGCTTTGAATCTTTTTAGCCTTGCAGTTCCCCAGTAGAGTGCCCAGTATATTGCTGGTATTGTGTGGCTTTTATAGGAGGAACTCTTGTTACGTTCGCGTGCCACTCTGTTTTTCTCCACCTCGGATCTATTTTCGTAGACATAAAAAACCAACTTGGGAAAAAGCCTACTCAAATCGATCGTCGGCTGCGTGATAAACTGTCTTGGAGCTTTTGGCTCATGAGCTCAAATATGGCTTTTCAGGCATTTCTTTTGCTGCTTTACCTCTTCGCTCTCGCGGTCAAGCCTCGTCCCTCTGATAGGAACTTTGCTCTTGCTTGTAGGACTTTCCGCGTGTTCAGCAGCTCAGTGAGATTTAAGTCAGGCGATGCTTTGCGCAGTGTCTGTCAAATTTCGATTTGAATTTTTTTTTTTTTTTTTTTATTTGAAATGGTCCAATCTTTTTTGCTCCCACGTGTAGATTTTCATGATAAATGCTCAACACATCAATCAAATTTGTTCACAAATCCAAGAGTCATACAGAACTGTCCTGACAAATACTATCGATAGAAAATCTGTTTATTGTCCTTACATCACATAGTTACATAATTAAAATAATAATAACAAAGATATACAAAGAAGACATGGAATTCAAAAAACATTTGTCTCTATGAGACTTTAAAATTAGCGTTCTCAGCGCGCTTTAGGTGTTTCAGGCATTCGATGGCGCCGAATTCTCCATGAAATAATACATGTGATAAGGGAAACCTG
>QVTG01000106.1:0-12266 GCA_013305925.1 Geotrichum reessii | reverse complement strand
TCTCTCAGTAATACGTGTAATTTGAAAATACTTTCCAAGAGCACCATGACATGTTTGCAGCTGGAACATCTTGTTAAGAATATGGCAAGGCACAGTCCTCATGAATGGTTCCAGGGGGTTGGAATACTTACTGTTATACAACTCTCGTTGAGTACAAGAGTAGTATTGTCAAAGTTCATCCAACTTCTGATAGTCTTTCTGCCACTCAGATCGTGATGTACAGCCCATAGTGTCATCTTCTGCAATGCTGTACGAGCTTTTTTGTCTCAATCATATTTTGGATGTTTCTAATGTGGGCTCTTACTCCAGTACTTATCATCATCAATGCCTTCCGTTTGCTACTTATCTCAGTATCAGTCAGGTACTTTATCCAATTTCAACGTGGCTTTTTGCTTTCTTTTAAACTCATTGTTCTGTAATAGCAATTCTTTTTTAAAAATTCATGTATTGCACATCTATTTAATTCAAAGGTTTTTATTTTATTTTCAACCTTTTTAACATATTTTCTTTGATCATAGAAAAAAGCTTTTTTTTAATAGTCAATTGTGCTTGTATAGCTCAGTGGTAGAGCGCGAGATTGCAAATCTTGAGGTCCCCGGTTCGACCCCGGGTGCAAGCTTTTTGGTTCAAAAATTGGGGCTGTGTGGTCGAGTTGGTTGAGGGAGTGATAAGATCGGCTGAGGTCGCGGGTTCGAGTCTCAGTCAGGGCAATCCTTTGCAATGCAAACTATCATTCTAATATAATCACATGACCTCACTGCTAGGCTAGAGCCTGCTCCAATTCAGGGAAGTCTGCTCAACTTATCGGCAGCCCGGGTTAGGTTTTACTGTACTAGGACTGAAGGATACAGAATGCCGCATCAGATGCATTGCAGGTTTTCCTAGCCCGCTTGAGACCAGCTTACCGGACCTCCTCAACGCCTAAACGAGAAGGCCTTGCGGCTCATGAGAAAATTCTGGCCTTCCCGAATTTCCGCGCCTATACCCATAGGCGCGTTACAAATTGTTGAATGGAGAAGATTGAATCAGACATTGTAGATGGATGAAGTGAAAAGATGATCAAAAAATAAGATATATTAAAGATATTTGCGTTATAGAATTAAAATTAAAAAGTTATAAAAATACAGAAATAAAGAGATACTTATAGACTTAGAATGCCCAGTTATTCTACCAGTTGTTACATTGAAAGTTTTATCAAGATGCAACATTAAAACATGTAAATACGATATGAGGACAAAACTTAAGCCTCTGATATGAAGTAGGTGATAATTTCCAATGGTACATCATCTGAAGTTGGTGACACTTTTGAACCTTCAACACAAATTGACCCAGACCCAGGTAAGTCTGGTGTCTTCTCAGTATGTAATTACAATAGACACCTAAATAAATAAGATAATAATAATTACAATTTTGGTAGTATGTCATCAATGATATTGTCAAACCCATTCATATGCATATACTATACAAGTCAGCAACGGAATGATCTTTTAAAAACCGTCGAAATTCATTCCACAAGTGCTTTAGGATTGCATCATAGTGGGAGCTGATAAATCCGAAATGATTTTTCAAACAAAGTGAAAGGTTCTAAAGACTTAACAAAAAAGAATCAATTAGTCGAAATGTCAAAAAAATAATCAGACATTATTTAGTCATATTGTGCTCATAAAAGATATAAACAAAACTATTGAAATAAAAAATAATTCTTGTTATGCGTGTACTACAAATTAATCACTTATTCTTCAGTAATCATTATCATTAATAATATTATTATAGTCGTCATTATCATCAGAATAAATAACGTAAAAATACCTTAGTCTTTTTATACCAGCAATATATGTCCGGTAGGGTTGCAGTTGAATCAGAGTCTATCAAGTGTAGCATTCTGGGCCTGTGTTTCGCGAAATTCTCTTTCAATTGCCCGAGTGGTTTTTTCTTGCAATTCAGGATCAGGGAACAAATCGCTTGTTCGAATAAAGTGAGCACATGCAGGAATAGGGCATTTAGCTCGACCATTATTGTTTTTTATAACTTCAACAATGGCATCTTTAGAAAACGAGTGATGACACACCAGTGAAGTAAGAGGTATTTCAAAAAACTGCTTTGTGAGAGGGCATTTGAAAGATTCTCTAACTTGCTCTTCGACAAAATCTTCATCATCTGAGTTTTGATCGGTAAAGAATTTATTTATATTAAACAAATCTTCACTATGAATATCCTGGGCATTCCAAATTAGTTCTCTGAATTGGACATAGGCCTTATTTTTTCCATATTTTTCCTTTTGAGATAACTTTTCATGTTTCTTTATTAAAGTCTTGTACTTTTTTTCGACTTGATCTGAAAAATCTCGAATAAAAAACTTCTCGAAATTTTCTTCGTTAACCTCTGCAATAAATGTGTGTTTTGATTCTAACTTTTCCGACTTTAATGCTTGTTTAAAAGACTCCAGCAAATCGTCATGTTGACTTATAATATCAAGCATTTCACGAAAGATCTTATCATATGAATCAATATAGCCGTTCGAAATAGCACTGAACCGATCTAATCGTTCTTGAAAATCAGCATCAGACTCTTCTGGATCTTGAAGGGGTTTGAGGGATGCAGACGTAGCGGAAGCTTCCTGTAACAGATCTAGACCGTCTGAAAGAAAATTATGTGCCAAAGAAGAAGCGTTAATTTCTCGAGATCTATTAATATGATTCAGTATTTCTGTTCTAAATGGAAAATGAGTCGACATTTTGTGATTGTGAAGCACAGAGAGTATATAAACTGTGGAATCTAAAAATAAAAAGTAACGCTCAAAAAAGAAGATAAAAAATAAATCAGTACAACATGATAAATATTACATAATAGGCGCGTCTGAAATCCAATAAATTTTCAACAACACAAAAATATCAAATTAATGAATTTTTTTTTCTCATCTGATTGAGTACCAAGAGTCCTTCGGTTTTGTCACGTTCATTTTCTGGGAGAAAAAGACCCGTTGGCGGAGCAGGATTGCCCAACGAGATTATAAGGCCAGTAGAGAGTAATAAAATTTCCATAATTCTTTCTACATTTGCTAAAGTGAAACGCCCCATATTTATATACAATTTCTAAACCATACAGGTCTTTAACTTGACAGGTTTCAAGGTTGCCTAAGACTCAGCGATCGTATTGACTTACAAGAAAAAAAAAAAAAGAAAAATCAACAATTCAATATTTACAAAAAACAATAATAAATGAAAAAGAAACAAAATACAGAAAACATCGTTATAAAGAAGCATTTTCCTCGTTTTGTCTCTGGATCAAAGCGGCATTCTGTTCTTGAAACCTCTTGCCCACATGTTCACTGTGCTTGAGAAATTTCTGCGAACATCTAATAAGGCAAGCCTCCTCTCTAGAAGTAAGTGTTTTCGAAGTGAAATTGCTGACACAGTCAGAAAAGCATCTTTGCACCAGGTTGGAGTATAGCTGCGTAAATGGTGTTAAAAAAAGAAAGGAGTTCTTGTTGATCGCCAAAAGTACGAGCTGCTAAAACTTACATGCATGAAATCATTCATTTGCTTGCGCTCCACAAGTTGCTGGAACTCCTTTTGTTCTAACTCATTGAGCTGTTCCATTTTATTATATTTATATCAACTGTCTTTAGAGCTGGTCCGATGATATTGACTTGATCGTTCACTGTTAGTATTGTTTCTTTTTTGTGATTTGAAAACTGAGGGTTAAATAAAAAAAAAGTTTCGAAGGTTTAGGGTTAGAACTATAAGTTTTATTTCTTAATGCTTAAAACATTCAGAAATACATAGGGCATATCAGAAAATGAAATATATGCGTAAACGAAAGCTTTTATTTCTATATATATCGCTTGTGATTTAACTGCTATTGTAATTGATTTTCTCTTTTCTTTCTTTTCTGATATGGAAATGAGTGTTTTTCTAGGTAAAAATGTTTAAAATCATCAATTTATACCCAAATACATCTTGTGCCTGATTGATAATATGAATACAATAAACTAATTCACGTGACATGAACTTTTGGACACCGAAGCATTTTTCAGAAACACCCCTAACCCACAGTGTGGTTTTGTTTCCTTCACTTTTACTTCTCTTTTACACATCACCGAAAATTAAATCCTCCCTTTCCCTCCCTTCCTTCAATTACTACGATTTCTGGTGTCTTCTTTTATTATTGTTTAATTATTTTTATTTGTCATTGTTCTTTTAAGACATCACGGTTACATATATATTTACCATTGACACACTGTTGTTCTGATATATATAATTCTAAGTTTTTGTCGCCAGAATTGTTCAACAATGAAGTTCGATATTAAGAAACAGCTTCAGCTGAGAACTGAAAGAGTTAAAGGAATTGATTTCCATCCTACTGAACCATGGGTATGTCGGCTATTTTGAAACAATTTTTTTTTTTTTTTTTCAATTTTATCTACCAGAAATTTTTTTTAACCTAAGTTTCATGAATTCTAATATTTCAATCATTTAGGTTCTGATCACTTTATTTAGCGGTATGCTGATGCCTTCATTTTCACACTTTCAGTTTACCTAACTCTTCATCTAGGTCGTGTTCAGATTGTCTCATATGAGACTAAGGTATGTATCCACAATCAAGAGAAGTCAATTTTTTTTTTTTTTATTCTGACGTTGGTTTTTAGGCTGTTATTCGCACTATTGAAGTCAGTGAGGTTCCTGTCAGAGCTGGTCGATTTATTGCTCGTAAGAACTGGATCGTTGTCGGAAGTGATGACTATCAAATCAGAGTTTTTAATTACAACACATCTGAAAAGGTCGCCCAATTTGAAGCTCACCCTGATTATATTAGAGCTCTGGCTGTTCACCCTACTCAGCCTCTTGTTATTTCTGGTGCCGACGATGCTTCCATCAAAATGTGGAACTGGGAGCAAGGCTGGAGACAAGTTCGCAGTTTTGAAGGACACAATCACTACGTCATGTACTTGGCTTTCAACCCCAAGGATCCTAACACATTTGCTTCTGCATGTCTGGACGGTTCGGTCAAGATTTGGTCTCTCGGATCTAGCACCCCCAACCTCACCTTCCTCGCTCATGAAACAAGCGGCGTAAATTTTGTCGAATACTATCCCCACGCTGACAAGCCTTATCTGATCACTTCCTCCGATGACAAGACCATTAGAGTGTGGGATTACCAGATGAAGGGTAACGTTGCGACTATTGAAGGCCATACTAGTAATGTCTCTTTTGCAGTCTTCCATCCCGAACTGCCCATTATTATTTCCGGCTCTGAAGATAATTCTGTTAAAATCTGGAATTCAAATACATTCAAGCTTGAAGAGACTCTCAATTATGGTTTAGACCGCTCGTGGTGTATCAGCTGCCGCAAGGGTAGTAACCTTGTCGCTCTTGGTTTTGACTCTGGTAGTGTTGTTCTTCAGTTAGGTCAAGATAACCCTGCTATCTCGATGGACCCGAACGGTAAGTTGGTTTGGGCCAAGCACTCCGAAGTCTACAGTAGCATTGTCAAACATACCGATGATTTGAAGGATGGTGATATTCTACCTCTTACTCAGAAAGATCTTGGTTCTGTGGAAGTTTACCCTACACAACTTGTTCACTCGCCTAATGGTAGATTTGTCGCTGTGACTGGTGACGGTGAGTACATCATCTACACAGCTCTTGCCTGGAGAAACAAGGCGTTTGGTTCAGGTCTTGACTTTGCTTGGGCTCAAGATAGCAATGAATTTGCTGTACGTGACAGCTCATCCAACGTTAAGGTTTTCAAAAATTTCAAGGAGCGTCCTTCAGGACATTTGAACGTTCCTTTTAGAGCTAGTAAAATTTTTGGCGGTACTCTGTTGGGTATTAAAGGTGATGATTTCATTGCATTCTATGACTGGGATACTGGCAAGCTAGTCCGCAGAGTCGATGTTGTTGCTGAGCAAGTTTGCTGGTCTGAATCTGGCGAGCTTTTGGCCATCATAACGTCAGATACATTTTATGTTCTTAAATTCGATCGTGACATTTTCCTCAGTGCCATTCAGACTGGCGCTCACAACGACGAAGATGGTGCTGAAGACTCTTTTGATGTCATTTATGATATTTCTGATTCCGTTAGAACTGGTAAATGGGTTGGCGACTGCTTTATTTACACTACTCTTAGCAACAAGCTACACTATCTTGTTGGTGGTGAGACTTATACAATTAACCATTTCGAAAAACAAATGTATCTTCTTGGATACATCCCTCGTGATGACAGCATCTATCTTGCTGACAAAGATATTAATGTCACTTCATATCACTTATCTCTCAAGGTTATCGAGTATCAGACTGTTGTTTTGAGAGGAGACTTAGATCTGGCTGCCGAACTATTAGAAGACATTCCTGCAAGTGATAGAACTAAGGTTTCTAGATTTCTGCAAGCTCAAGGATATACTGAATTGGCCTTGCAAATATCAGAAGATGCTGACCAAAAGTTTGAGCTTGCTCTGTCGTTAGGAGATCTAGATACTGCTAAGATCATTGCTTCTGAACTCAAAAACGATTTTAAGTGGAAAGCTCTTGGTGATAGCGCACTTCAATCTTGGAACATTACTCTTGCTGAAGAAAGTTTCAAGAATGCTAAAGATCTGGAGTCTTTGTTTCTCATTTACTCAAGCACTGGTGATAAGGCAGGTTTAAGTGAAGTTTCAGAAAAGGCTGCTAGTCTTGGCAAATTTAACTTGGCATTTAACGCTTCATGGCTGCTCAAGGATGTAGCAAAGTCGGTTGAGCTTCTTAATAAAACCGGTCGCCACTCTGAAGCCGCTATTTTAGCTCTGACATACGGTGGCGATGTCACTGAAAGTGTCAATCAATGGAAGAACTTGCTGAAAACTCAGGGAAAGACAAAGACTGCCAATTCTATCAGCTCGCCTAGGGAAGAGCCTGAGAAATTTCCACATCTGTCGAGTAATGAAAACGGATCTGCAAATCTCATTGATGTTGATGAAAATGAGCTGCCATCAGAGGAGAAGCCATCAGAAGATGAGCCTGTCTCAGTGAAGGAAGAGATGCCAGTTGAAACAGCTGCAACTGAGCAGGATCCTGAATCTCCTACAGATCTTATTGATGCTTAAACGGTTCACTTAGTCTTAATATATAAATAAAATGTGGATTCAAATACAATTATACTGGTATTAAGGACTATTTTTAAACTTCACGTACTTTGGATATACACTTATTTACATAGCAAATCACTTTTTAAAGGTATAACATTTTGATAACAACCAACTAAAAATCAAACAACCAGTCATCCCATCACTACCAAAAATCCTAGTTAGATGCGGGTTTTTTTCAAAAAAAAAAAAAAATAGGTATTTTACATAGATAAAACCAAATACATGTTTACTTTGAATAGACTACTTAGAAATGAAATATTATCATTAGATTAATTTATCCACAAAAAAAAGTTGGGAAAAGAACAATTAAGATCCGCTCTATGAGTCCTTATGATTGTAAATATAATCCCTGAGGACTTTTTCAAACTGATACTAAACAATTATGATACTATAAATCATACGCTGTATTTTGAAAATTACGGCAATCACATTTTAAAAACTGATGTCAATAACGAGCTAATATTCTTAGATTGATGTAGTCATTTTAAATCATAAAAGTATTAGATATCATAATGACAAAAGTAAAAGTGTGCTTTTTGAATCACAAAATTAAAAATGTGATTTGGCCAGCATAAAGTAGTGATTTCAACCTCATTAATATAATTCTGTAGAATTGAAAAAAAAAAAGTCATGGTTGAAATAATATAGTTCCTATCTGATTTGAAATAGAAGTATGTTATGAAGTCTATGTCCAGGCCAGTTGACTACATGAAAGAAAACTATATGTGAAATATACGTACAACATGTATAAGTTATACGGTAAAAAGATAAAAAATCTGTATTGTCCCTGAATCACATAGTTACATACTTACAATAATAATAACAAAGATATGCAAAGAAGACATTTAATTCAAAAAAAATCTCTTTATGATACTTTAAAATTAGCGTTCTCAGTGCGTTTTAGATGATTCTGGCATTTGATGGCGTCAAATTCTCCATGAAATATTACATGTGCTAAGAAAACCTGAGATACAAAACACCTTGCAGGTTGATAACAGAGATTGATAGACAATAGAACCTCAAAAAAGTGCTCTAATGAAGCGAGCTATCAGAAAAAAAAGTTGCGGTAATGGATTTAAGAATTTGACTTTCGCTCTGAGTTTTTCTTTGTATTGAGTAGAACTTTTTGATCATGCTCCGGGAAAACTTTACTTAAGAAGCTACACTCCACAGGATACAGAAAATACTTATCAAGAACGTGTTCAACTATTTTCAGCTGTCTTCATTCGCTGTTCTAAATTATCTCAATTATACTTTTCATTTGGAAATACTTTTCAAGAGCACCATGACCTGTTCGCAGCTGGAACAGCTTGCTAAGAGTATGGCGAGGCACAGCCTTTATAAATGGTTCTAGTGGACTGGGATACTTACTGTCATACAACTCTCGTCGAGTACGAGAGTAGTATTTACAAAGTTTATCTAACTTGTCATAGTCTTTCTGCCACTCAGGTCGCGATGTACAGCGTACAGTGCTTTTCAACTTCTGCAATGCTGTACGAGCTTTTTTGTCTCGATCATACTTTGGATGTTTCCAAGGTAGTCTTTTATTCCAGTACTTGTCATCATCAATGCCTTCCATTTGTTTGATTCTCACGAATAGTTCATCAAGGTCGCCTTCGGGTACCATACTACGAGTAGCAAGTTCCCTGACAGGGTTTCTCGGGCTGACAGCTCGGATGGCTCTGACAGTGAACCAGTCACAAAGTTCATTCATTTTTATATTCACAAGTAAAATATTGGCATCGCGCTGCATTGCCTTGACAGGCGCAAAATTGAATGCACGTAAAATCTTGCGTAAAGCAGTATTCTGAATCTTTTGAAATGTATCTTTTCATTCACTTGTCAAATTGTGATACCAAAAGGATCTGTCATCTCTAAGTATTGGTCGTATATATAAAATGTAGTGCTTCTTCATTTGTTGACTAGGAATACCTCTATACACACAATCGAATGGCTATATATTTAATACTCATGGGTTTCTTAGCTTCAGTAATGACGTTCTTTACATACTCATAAAACTTGAGATTGCAGTCGATTGTCAATCCCAACAACTTCAGGCTTCCCTGAGTCTGCCGTTTGCTTAATTCAAAGACTGGTCAGGTAAGTTTTCTGAAAGCTTTTTTTTTGTTTATTTTCTTGAGTGCCCACGTTTAAGTTTATGGATGCGCAGAAATCTTAACTTATCACCATAGTCAAATTCAGCATGATATTCTGAAGCCTAATAGTGACAAATCTGTAACACTAGAAAGGGATTTGTAGCAAAATTTTTCAATTCTATAGTCGTCTAGCGACAGGTATATGAACCAAAAACTATTTGTTTTTATATATTTGTTCCATGAATCAAAATTTAAATTTTTTGTGATGGATTTTTTACTTAAAGCAACTTGTCAAAGTTTCAGTGCGTGGCAATTTCTGGTATCGATCTAATAGGTGTTGTTGAAAATTTCAAATTTCGAGCAGACTTAAGATATATAACATAGAATTAACGAAATGTGTTTTACTTTTTCTTTAATTTTAGAAAAAGTAGTTTCTTAAAACAGAAATAGTTACCCTCCTTTGAATAAAAAAAATTCTCCCGAAAATATAAAAAATATTAAAATGAAAAATTCTTCCTTCCTACCTTTTACTGTTTCTTCTCTTCACAGCATCTACGGAACACCAACGCATATTTAATATTCGATTGGGAGATTAACCATCGCCAAATCCAAGTTGTCAAGTTATTAAGAAATAAAATGTCTAAAATTACCACCTCTCACGTTCGTCAGAACGTCAAGGACCTTTTGGCCGCTTCTGAGTCCAAGAAGAGAAACTTCTTGGAAACCATCGAGCTCCAGGTTGGTCTTAAGAACTACGATCCTCAGAGAGATAAGCGTTTCTCTGGTACCATCAAGCTTCCTCAGGTTCCCCGTCCCAACATGACCATTTGTGTCTTTGGTGACGCTGTTGATGTTGACCGTGCTAAGGCTGCTGGTGTTGATGCCATGTCTGTTGAGGATCTTAAGAAACTCAACAAGAACAAGAAGCTCATCAAGAAGCTTGCTAAGAAGTACAACGCCTTCATTGCTTCTGAGGCTCTCATTAAGCAGGTTCCTCGTCTTTTGGGTCCCCAGCTTTCAAAGGCTGGTAAGTTCCCCACCCCTGTTTCTCACAACGAGGATCTTGTTTCCAAGGTCAGAGAAGTCAGATCCACCATTAAGTTCCAGCTTAAGAAGGTTCTTTGTCTCGCTGTTGCCGTCGGTAACGTTGAGATGGAGGAAGATCAGATTGTTTCTCAGATCATGCTTGCCTCTAACTTTTTGGTCTCTTTGCTCAAGAAGCACTGGCAAAATGTTGGCTCTTTGGTTATCAAATCCACCATGGGTCCCCCTTTCAGAATTTACTAAATTACTTTTTTCGATGGTTTACTTAATTGTATAATTATTTTAATAAAGGTATTTTTATTCCTATACTTTGTGGTAATCAAGTACTTGTAGACTTATTTATTTTGCCTCTTAGTTGACTCTTTGGCACTCTCCCTCTCTCGTTGTTCTATAATTCCTTTTTTTTTTGATTTAACGGCTTGTCGAATATTTCATTTTGTCTTAAAAGTTGCACAGATTGTCTCACGTGACTCTTATATATATTCTAGAGTAACCTCAGTTTCATCAAATTAGTGAAAGCTGACATAATCATTAATCATCTTTTGTTTAACAAAAATTAAGGGAAAAAAAAACCGTCCACGTCTGCAATTAGGAAACCTTCAAAAGTGTTGTCCATTTTTCCTTTCCTTCCTTTTCCTTCCTTGTCCTCCTTTTTTATAATTCTGTATTTTTTTGGACATTCAGCTCACCACCAACTGAAAAGAACTCTTTAAAAGTATGCAACTTTTCTTCTCATTTCTAGCAACCATTGCAAATTTGACTAAAATGCCGTTTATTCATTGTTGTTCTTCTGGTGATCAATTTTATTTAATTACTGTTTCAAGCTGAACCATGATCCGTGACTTTTGATTCACGAACGGTTTCAACTAGCATTTCTTCTCTTGGCGTCGTACTTTTCCCAAAATTTCACATTTTTGCAACTACTAACTGACTTTTTACGATAGATCTTTTTATAGCATATAATCTATCATGTGGATTTTCGATTTATGTATGTACACTAATCTTATCTTGTTATCATCAGGTTGGTCTCGCTTCATGTACTAATAGTTCAATGCAGTTTACAACGTTTTGGCTTCCCTCGGTCTTTGGAACAAGCACGCCAAATTGCTCTTTCTTGGTCTCGATAACGCTGGAAAGACCACTCTTCTTCACATGTTGAAGAATGACAGACTTGCTACTCTTCAGCCCACTGTTCATCCTAGTATGTATTTACTTCTGGCACCATTTTAATAAAACGAAAGAATTCAAGTACTAACTAATTCAATTTACAGCTTCTGAGGAGCTTGCTATTGGCAACGTCAAATTCACTACTTTCGATCTTGGTGGACATCTTCAGGCTCGTCGTCTATGGAGAGACTACTTTCCTGAAGTCAGTGGTATTGTCTTTCTTGTCGATGCTGCTGATCCCAGCAGATTTGCTGAGAGTAAAGCTGAACTTGATGCCCTCTTTGGCATTGAACAGCTGAGAAACGTTCCTTTTCTTATTCTTGGTAACAAGATTGATGAGGCCAGCGCCGTTTCTGAAGATGAACTACGACAGAGTCTTGGTCTTTACCAAACCACTGGTAAGGGCAAGGTTGCTCTTGAGGAGAAGATTAGACCCCTTGAGGTTTTTATGTGCTCCGTAGTGATGCGCCAGGGATACGGAGAGGGTATCAAATGGCTTAGTCAGTACGTCTAAATTCACGTCTGAAGGCAGACATCTATAATTTTTTTATTTTTAATTCTTCGTAAATCTTAACGGCGCCAATAAAAAAACAAAAAAAAAGAACAAACAGATAACTTCTTGAAAAACAGGTTTATTAGTTCTACTGGTTAGCTCTACATTAGTGCTGCTGTCAATAAAATGAGGAGAATTACTGTTACAAAAAATAATTCACAAGTCTTGCGCGAAGATTAAACTTGTCACAATTGCAATAATAATAATAATAATAATAATAATAATAATAATAATAATAATAAAATAATAATAATTAATAATAATAATAATAATAATAATA
>QVTG01000105.1:37989-60342 GCA_013305925.1 Geotrichum reessii | reverse complement strand
AATAATAATAATAATAATAATAATAATAATAATAATAATAATAATAATAATAATAATAATAATAATAATAATAAAATTAATTAATAATAATAATAATAATAATAATTAATACATAATAATATAATAATAATAATAATAATAATAAAGATATACTAACAATACATTTAATCTAAAAAAAAAACAGGGTTGTCAGTATGCTCAAGTTATTCTAACATTCCATAACACTGAATTTTTTATGAAAAAAATAGTTTTCAATGATTGAATAAAAAAAAAAACCACGGTCAATCTTTATGAAATACAATAATAATAAAAGAAAAACTACTTTCAAAGTCTTACAGAGATAAATGTTTTTTTTTGAATTTCATGTCTTCTTTGTATATATTTGTTTCTATTATTTTAATTATGTAACTCTCTGATGTAAGGACAATAAACAGATATTCCATCTATATATATATATATACGTATATTAAAAAAAGATTTAGTGAATATAATGTCTTTATTGACAAGTTAAATTCGAAATCTGAGTTGATAAATTCTACAGAACGTTAAAAAAAACAAATGAGCCTACGGAAATTAACGACCTTACATTCCTCCTACCTCAAAATTTGAAAGAGTCTATGTGTTTTTTTTTTTTCAAAGTCACAGGAATATAAACTTTTAGAAACCATGCTTTACTTGGGAGGTCAGAAGGGGTCACTATAGATTCAGGGTGGGCGATTTGCTGGACCCCAAGCTCAAAGAATATTCCCTCCCCAAAAATAAAATACTCTGCAATGTTTAGAACAAGTATATACACCAGCAAAACTGTTTGTAGTGAATGTGGATATATTCACAACAAAGCTTGCAAGCGTGAAAAAAAAAAAGCACACAAATGTTCATGTTGTAAAACAAGAGTCAGATTTCAAATGCAGCCAGGAATATTTCATTGAAAAAAAAAAAGTCTAATCACACGTATAATTAGCCTGTATGAGTATCTTACTCCATTCTCCGTAACAAGAAGATGCATGACTAGAATTGTATCGTTGAATAGAGTAAAACAAATTAATAATAAAAAAATAAGCCTCATCCTTCAATTTTTTTTTTTCAAAATTTAACAATGGCTTTATTCCCAAGTTTCAACCCATTCAATGATTCCTTGTACATAACGTTTTTGGTGTTTCAATAATAATAAAAAAATCACAGAATCGCTAAACAAAATCCCATTGAACCAAAATACTCCAAAACCAACCAGCCAACCAAAAAAAAAAAAAAGAAAACTCCGACGATTATTTAAACCCTTGGTCGTCAAAAAAAAAAAAAAGTTATTTCATATTTAGAAAATCATGCCGATAACAAAAGCCATCAATGTTAACTGTTGTAATTATAAAACGAAAAATTCATTCAAGTATAAGATATATAGTATCTAGTTGCTGATCACTAGCTGCTTAGTGACCGTGTTCGTGAGAAAGGTGGAAGTGGTAGTCGTTGGCGTAACCGAAGAGCAAACCGAAAGCAATCAAGTGCAAAAGAGGAGCAGAAGAGTCGGTGTCAAAGTACTTGGCCTTGTACCACCTGTTTAAAAAAAAAAACAAGTCAGTATGAGCTAATATAAAAAAAACCCTGTAAAACAGAGGTATAAATCATAAGGAATGGGGTTTTTTCGGCAAAAAAAAAAAAACAATAAATTTGTTATAAGTGTAATTCTCGAGAAACTTACTTGAAGAGACCAACACCTCTCTTAGCGGGAGCAGCTTCACCACGGGGAAGAGCCTTGTAGAAAGAAATGACGTTAACCATCTTCTTAGCATTGGGGGCAGAACCAAGGTTCTACAAAAGACAAAACGTTAGTATATTGAATTGTGTAGTAGTAGTATAATAAAATCAGTTAATTGCGTTAAAATGTTCTTATTTGTCAATTGACCAACATAAAAAACCTTCGAAGCACCATAAAGTATTAGGAATAAAATACGAAAGTTGAGTTGCAATTCAGGCTTGCTGGAAGTATGAAAAAAAAAAAAAAAAAAAAAAAAAACTTACGGCACTGGAGGCAATCTTGGGAGGGATAAGGGTAGAGAGACCGCGCTTGAAAACTTGGGACATTGTTATAAGTGTGTGATGGGAGGTAGAGGTGAAGCAGAGAGAAGGAAAGAGTAGAAAGAGGAAGGGAAGAAAGAAAATCTTGGAGGTTTTGAAAAATTGAAAAAAAAAAAAAAAAATGGTATGTTCAATGATTTGATTGGTGGAGAGAACCGAAGGATAGAAAATGAAAAGAAAATCATAAATGGGACAAAAATTACTCATGATAGATATTACTCTAATTTAAGATCACGTGATACATAAATTATTTAAACTACAGATTTTTTTTTTATCTGAAAAAACAAAAACAAACGAGAAATTACTAAAATATTTGTATATAGAATGAATTATAAACAATAGTAATGTTTTTTTTTTAAAAAAAGTTACTCAAGAATCAATTAATAAAATAATTGTGTAAAATCATTTCTTATGACATGGTTCGAACTTGCAACCTTCAATTGTTCTATCATATTCAAAACTCCCAAGCTTAGGCTTCCAAAAAAAAAAAAAAATTTTTTTTCTCATGCTTTGATCTGAGATCAACCACATCAGACCAGCATTATCAAAAAAAAAAAAAATACCACAATGGCCACTCAATCTGCAAATATGGGAGGCAGCAGGTTGTCAGAAAAGGCAGCTGAACTCCATAATGAGATGATCAACAGTCAGCCACCTGGATACATGTTTCGACAGCCGGAGTTGCAGGATCTTGTTCGGGTTAAAAACGTGAATGAGCTGATGCGTTACGTACAAGAGCTCACAGACAGTGTAAGTTGAAAATAAACATATGGTATTATTGATGTGATATTAACGTAATTTTTTTTTAGCATCTTTTGAAGCTTTCTACTGAGGGAAAGACTCTGCTGTTTACAGCCGTTTCATTTGACGATGCTGCCAAGTAAGTTATGAACCCTTTAATTTTGTTTCTTTGATCCAAGTATTAACTTTCTTTTTTTTTTTTTCAGAATCAAAACTATGTCCCAGGATGAAGCTCTCATTTACTTTCACATTGAAGAGTCTGGGCGTGAGGGTATTTGGACAAAAACACTACATACGCGCACAAACTTACATCACAATGTTATCAGTCGGTGCCTCAAGGCGCTCGAGGCCCAACGCTACATCAAGCAAGTCAAGTCTGTGAAACATCCCACTCGCAAGATTTACATGCTTGCGTCAATTGAGCCTTCTGCTGAAATGAGTGGCGGTCCCTGGTTTACTGATTCTGAAATTGACACCGAGTTCATAGACAATCTACTAAACGTTGTGTGGCGCTTTATTGTGTCTTTGTCGTACCCTAGTGCGTTTAAGTCACGCACTAGCCGCGTACAAGAGTCTTATCCGGCTAGTTACCGCGGGTACCCGACCGTTAGCAAGATCCACAACTTTGTAATGGACAGTGGGATCACAAGTGTTGAGCTTACCGTGGTTGACATCCGTGCGTTGTGTGAAGTACTTGTTTACGACGGAAAGCTTGAACGAGTTGACAATGGCTATGCATACAAAGCCACTTGGACTAGTGTTGTTGCTGGTGGTGGTGGACCCGAAATTGACAGTGAGGATGAAGACAATCTCGTTCCTCTTGATGCATTCAGTGAAACTCCCTGTGGTCGCTGCCCCGTCATTGAGTTTTGCATGGATAAGTCGCGTGTTAATCCTGTAGAGTGTACTTACTACGACGAGTGGCTAGACTTTATGGACAAGCCCAGTACCACAGTATAATGGGGAAAAAAAACATGAAGCTTGTTTGTAGAACTCAGAGAAGAAGAAAGAAGGGAAGAAAAAAAAATATAATTCAATTGCATAATTTTTTATTTTTAGGATTAGTACTTGTGTAGTTGCTTTCCTAATTACAAACTGTTTTTTTTTTTTTCGAACTTATTGAGTTGTTAAACACAAAGATTTGAAAAGCTTAATATTGTTACGCGTCGAGGTGTTTTTTTTTTTTTTTCACAAATTTCAATTTGTGCCAAATTAGGCAACTTCCATAAAAAAATACCCCATATGATTTCTTTATCTATGAGATTTAATTGTATAATATACGAATATAGTTTTGTCTTGTTGTCACAACAACACGCGTCGTGAGATAAGTAAACGCGTAACGATATGTCTTTTTGATTCACGGTTTCTAAATTAATTTTTTTTGTCCATTTTGGTTTTTATTATTATTATTTTTTTTTAACCTATCTTTTTTGTCTACACGTTTTTCAGTTACAGTAACAGATTTATCTTTATTAAATTCTCTCCGTTCAATTGTTCTTTTTTTTTATTATTGTTTAAAAACTCGGTTTCTATTTTCTTCTAGCTGTTGAACCTTACAATTAACTCTTAGTTATGATGATTGATTATATTGCATGTAAGTATAACTTCTTTAGGCCGTTAACCGCGCTGCAAAACGGTATATATATATTATATATATATATATTATATACTTACTTTTTCTCTAACTCTATTAGCACAACCTTCAAAAGCACAATCAATGCCTAAAAAAAGCATTTTGGATTCACTCCATGAGAGTCCCTTTAGACATAAAATTGGTATTATGAGAAAGTGCAAGTTTAACAATGACCGGCTATTTGTGCAGCCGCATTCACGCGTGTTATCGCGTGGCCAGGCCTCTTTAGCCTCATTTGTGGAGAATTCTAAACCAACATCTTGTAAGTCAATGTCTCTATCATTAATACGAACTAAACCCACAGCTACCGGCGGGTTTGACGACTTTACCAAAAATTCAACATTAGATAAGACCCCGTATCATTTTCAACAAGAATCACCGCTGCCAAAAAAATCTAAATTAGTTTTTGATAAATCCGTATATACCTCACATGCCAGTCCTGTTAGCAACAAGAAACGCGTATATGAACGCGTTTGCTTGGCTGAACTTGATATCCGTGCTTATCCAGGCTACATTACATATTTTGGGCACGATGGCAATCCAACAAATACATATCAGCTTGACATACCATGGAACAACTCCAATCATTTGACTAATAGTCTCCCTAATAGTAACACAGTTTCTGAAAAGAAAACAAATCAAAATGACTCAAAAAGCCCTAGCACACTTTGCAAGATGTTCTTTGATGGCATATGCGAGCGCCCTTCTATCTATAATTCGTCACTAGAAATGCATTCCTCAAAGCCACAATCGTGTAATCACGCCAAGGGTACGATCCTAGTCTCCGAAAGTTGCAAGCGTAGGCGCGTCAGTCGTTCAAATGACTTGATGAGTTCTAGCAGCGATAGGTTTATCTACTCAACTCAAAGTAGCTGGCCAGGTTCAGCTTCGTCTAAGGTCTCGTTTGATATTTTTGATGATTCTAATGTGACCGGTACCATACCACCTTTGGGCTGATATTAATCCGATTTCAAATGTTTTGTTTCGGATACAGCATGCGCGCCAATCATAAAAACCTTGTATGGAAAACACCCTAATTTTTGACTTTTTCCTCATAGAGTCAAACCACAAATAAACATGAGAACAAAAGCAAGCCTATTGCAATCACTTACCACAGATCAGGTACCATAAACTATATAATACTGTTTATTTTATTGATTTTTTTAATTTTTCATGCTGGGGTTTCTCTCAAGTATATTTTTATGATTTAAGTGTTTTAATTTATAAATTATAGTACACTTTTTTTTTTTAATCATTGTTACATTACAGAAAATATGATATCATACAAATCTGCGATAATTGTTGGTGACTAGATGCAATTGAAAGTCAATGTATACAAAATATAAAAACATTTCGGTTTTTGTTTGCAAATGACTAGCCAATCAATCATTGCATGAATCCGTTGCGATTAGGCTGGAATGGGTCATGGTACCGACTGATATCAGTAAATTCATCTGTGGATGGTAGCGGACTCGTGCGTTTAATAAGTTTGGCGTGTGCATCGGCCTCTGCGAAGGACCGTAAAAACCATTCACCAATGTCTTTGTAGACGGTCCGAGCCTGGGGCCACACATCTTCAAATTGTAAAAAGCCATGAGAAATAGCTTTCAAAAGTTTGATCTCAACTATTTCAGTTGTGGCCAACTCACGGTCGGCTTCAATATGTTTGCGACGGGAATTGCGCAAACGTGACGCAAACATTACTGAGTCGTCAACAAGTGGATCAATGTCACCGCAAATGATATAGGTCTTTGGAAACTCGGCTAATAGCGTTTCATCGGCCCATAGGGGCGACATGAGAGGCTCGTTTTTAAAGTCTGTTGACCCACGGTCTGTACCTGTATACAAAAGCACCATACAGTATAGTGCGGGCGCCGCTAGGATTGCATCTTGAAAAAATAATATACGCGACGATAACGTTAAGATTGGGCGATCATCATGGTCTTCAAACACTGTACCGGGCTTGACAAGAGCTTTCATAGGTACAGGCTTGAGACCAGCAAAGTATGTTGCAACAATAAGTTTTTTTTTTTCGAGCAGCGTATTATTGCCGTCGTCTTCGGCTTGTTGACGGATAAGATCCATTTCGCGTTTACCACACACGCCAGCGGGACCGAGGTCAAGAGCAGGATAAGTAAGTACAATTGATATAGGCTTTTTCAGTGGGCGCTCAGTGCTGCCAGTTTCTTGTAGCTTTTTATTGTGTAAAATGATCTTGAGCAGTGTGGCAGTCGCAATGTTTCCACCGGCAGAATCGCCTGTGAAAACAACATCCGGTTCAATTGTTCCAGAAAGGCCTACGCAGAGGCCAAGTGAGCGCATAATGGACACATATGCTTCAAAGCATTCGTCCAGAGCGTACGGAAATGGATATTCAGGAGCTAAATGGTAGTCAATGGAGATTATGGGCAAGTCGATTTGAGTTGCCCAGGCAGTGAGTGAATCAGCATGCAATTCAGAATATGTTGAAACAAACCCACCTCCGTGGACATGAAAGACCATTTTAGTCTCGTTCTGAAGTTCTTCTAAAGGCTTGTTGTACCAGATCGAGGCTTTGATTGGGCGTACATACATAGATCCGCGCGGTCGAGGGATCTCAAAAGAAATATTGGTGGGTAGCGTCTTACGCTTGAGTCCAGAAACAAATGCAAGATAGGGGTTTCTGACCAGCTCAAAAGCAGCACGGAGATGATTGGCAGAAGTGTTATAATTAAATTTCCTGGACTTTTCGTCAGCATGATCTGGAGAAATCATGTAATAAGCAGAAAATATTAGGGAGGCTAGATCACGAAGAAACTTGGGCCGGATGGGCAACGCAGTCCAAAACCCAGCGTTTGCAGCAGTAATGAGACTTACAGCTCGGCCAAAAGATGGACTATAAAGAGAATGATTGGAAGGCCGAGGATGAAGATTTAAAAGGGCATCAATGTTGCGTAAGACATAAAAACCGACAAGGGTTATAGTTGACAGTTGCCAGGCACTTAAACGCTTCGTAACCCAATGATTAAGACGCTCAAAACCAGGCGGACCATGACGGGGGCCTACAAAGGAAAGAAGTAGCCAAAAGACTGTAACAAAAATAACACGCTTTCTTGTATCTAGACAAAGTAGATAGTTAGCACGAGATATTTCCAGAGTGCTTGAAGTAATACTTACCAGCCATACTGAAAACTTCAAAGAGAAATCTATAAGAAAGAAAAGGCTGAGTGAAACCTGAAAAGCGCTGTAACAAGCAGAAGAAAAACGATGAAAATGAAAATTGAATGAAAATATAAAAGAAAATGAAAAATAAAATTGAGTGAAAAAAAAATAAAGATAAAAAGTAGTAAATCGATGAGATTTATTTATTTATTTTTTTTCCGTTCACATGCCAAAGAGGGACAAGTTTAGATATAAACGGAACAATCAGATGTAGTGTTATCACTATTTATTACACTAGACAAGGTTTTTATCACTATGTGAGCAATTACTCTGTAGTGATGTCTCGAGAAAAGCCGTGAATAGTAAGTTAAACAAAGCCTACTTGATACAAAAAGTAGTAAAGCCCATGATAATACCTATTATATATATGTATATATCTATGAAATATGTCTTTAAGCAAATGAGATGATATTTTTTAAAGTCCAGAAAGATTGATGGCAATAACAACTTCTTTGCTTCATGATCTTGCAATAATTTGCTTTTTGTTTGTTCTTATTAAAACAAAAGTTTTTGTTTCGTTTTTCACATGAAATTCAAGACTTTTTTTGAGTCACATGAGCTTTATTTTCATTCTTTCTCCACCTCTTGTTGTATGGTTTTTGCAAAAAATTTTAATGAAAAAAAAAAGTAATGTTTAATAGCGGCAAGCCAATTAATATTGTTATATACATGGAGAAATGAATGTCATAACAAAAATATATAGACAAATAAAGAGCCAATGTGTTGATATTTTGTGTGCAATTTTTATTATTATTTATTATTATTTATTATTATTTATTATTATTTTATTATTATTTATTATTATTTATTATTATTATTATTATTTATTATTATTTTTATTATTATTTATTATTATTTATTATTATTTATTATTATTTATTATTATTTATTATTATTTTTTATTATTTTTATTATTTATTATTATTTTTATTATTTTATTATTATTATTATTATTTATTATTATTTAACACTATAAACTGGCTTTTTTTTTTTTTTTGTTTTTCCCGTTACGCTGGGTTCTCCCAAATGGAAAATGAAAATTTAAAACCTTCCCACCCAGCCAGCACCACAAATACAATCATCGCCAGCATCCCAATCCCAGCATCTTATTCATCAGCATTACCACGCATCCAACCATCCCTCACATCTAACACCGCATTATGTCTAGTCTCAATTCATATTTAGAAAGTGTGTACTTCATTTTTATGTGTTCTTTTCTGTTCAATTTAATTTTAAAAATACTCCGCTAACATTATTGTTTTTTTTCATTAGAACCAGTGATAGTAATCACCACTGACGGCCGCACCTTTGTGGTAAGCTTTTCCTTTGTTTCTTTCAGGCGATTTTCTTATTTTCTTGATACGTCTACTAATAAATTGAATATTTCATAGGGCACACTACAGGGCTACGACCAATCTACAAATATAATTCTTACAGGCACACAAGAACGGATAATTACGCCTGATGAACCCACAGAGATTATCGATTTAGGCTTGTATCTATTAAGAGGTGACAGTATTGCGCTGTGTGGTCTTGTTGATGAAGAAATTGAAAATTCTATTGACTGGATCAAGGTGAGTACCGCTTGTTATAATATTTTTTAAATCTGACACGAGTTACTAAACGATCCACCCCACCTGTTTTCTTTTATTTATTTTTTTCTTGTGTGTTTTTTTCTAGGTCCGTGGTAATAGGATAGATACCACGAGGCATGCTACTTAGACTTTCTCTAGCGTGAGTGTAGCTACTGTGGTTCATCATTTTTATTGTTATTATATTTGTGTTTTCTTTCCTTGTTTTTCCCTGTATACTCTGCTATTTATTTAATCCAACATATTTTCTCTCTATTCTTCGTCGTCGCTATCAGCAATAACCTTACTTGGGCGTCCAATCTTGGCCAACGAGGAATAATCTGTATTTTCATAATTTCTCAACTCCAGCCCTTCTTCAGTGTCAATTGTAAAAGGAGAATCTTTTTTGTTAGACGAATCAGACTCTTCAATCATTTCATCATCTTCTTGTTCTTTACTGTCGTCGTTATTTTTGTCAATGTCGTTATCGTCATCGTTGTCAGACACTACCCCTTGCATTTCAATATTAGAATCCATATCTAGTTGTTGGCGTCGCAGTTTTTCTTTGGCCTGGAGTGCCTCCGCTTGCTCCTCCCGCTGCTTTTCAACATTGTAGTACACATCTGCAGCGTTAAATTTTTCACGTATGCGCTGCTCAGACTCGAAAAATGCAGCCAACTCCTCAGGCGTCAACTCGTCGTCTGAATCATGTACATAATCTGCACTCTTATAATGTCGTAATTCCTTTTCTTGTCGTTCTTTTTGGCGTCGTCCCACGGTAGTCTCATCGTCGTCGTTGCGGTGCAAGCGTCGACGCTTCTTCTTTTTATGGTGTGATCGACTTTGTGATTTATGACGCTTGGCTCTTGTAGTACCTCCCTCTGACATGTTTTCTTCTTCATCCGAGCTTGAGGACATCTCGCTTTCGTCGTCCTCGTTGCGGCCTCGTACGATGAAGCCGTCCATATCATCATAGCCATGCGTTTCATCATCATCGTTGTCACTAAGAATCTTGCCATCAGCTTGCATAACGGGCTTCTTTGTCTTGGGTGCCTTAGCCGGTTTTTGACGGTGTAGGAAATCAGCTGCAACTTTACCATCAGGAAACTCTACCGATTGAAACAGATATCGCTTCATAAATCTAATTGCATCCTGTAACAACACCATTGACCCGTCGCTGGGAAAAACGCATTTAGAAGCTTTTTTTTTTTGTTAGTACCAACTGCTTTTGTTTTTTGTTTCTTTTTAGAAACATGATTGCAAAAGACTCACCTTCAAATTTGCAGCCAGAAAGCGTGAGTAACAAATTTAATTTTTGTTCTTTCTGCAAGCCTTCAATAACCTTTGGTTCTGTCGATTTGATCACTAGAAATAAAAATCCATGTTAGTATTTACCAATGAAAAAAATGATGTCAAATGGAAAAAAAAAAAAAAAAAGAAAAAGAAAGTATACCTTCATCTGGAGGCAGAGAAGAATCTCCAGTTTCAGGAGTGGCAGCCGACAACTGAATCCATGACGCTCGGTGCTGATACACTTGGTTAAGAATATCAATGGCCCACTCAACAAGATTGCTTTTATCGTCATCAATAAGTGCTGCAACAACAATTGCAAATCTATTTTCAAGCTCCGCTGCAAACTCGTCGTCAGCAAATTCCAAGCCTAGTTTAGCCTTTGCCGCTCGTGGTCCCGGTTGAGGCTTATCAAACCCGTTTTCAAAGTAGAAAAAGTCACTTTGTGTCTTTTGAAACAAAAGTTCAACAAACAGACTTGGTGTTTTTTCAAGAGTGCGAATCAATTTGTGCATATAGTACTTAACAAAATTGGTAATCTCTGTACGGATTTCCCGGTCAATTGACAAAGGTAGTTGAGATGACGACGACGAGCCCGTGCCGACCATTTCACTGAATAATTTCATTAAATCTAATCGATAAAAGTAGTAGTGCAACTTTCGTCGCGCGAAAATTCGGTGAAAAAATTTGATTGCGTACATTAGCTGGGTTTTATTGAGTTCCTTATAATTGCCCAAATACTTGATATAAGAGCTGAGTGTTTCTTCAGAAAAAAACTTGGATTCAAACGTTTGAAAATTAAACTTGCGTTCAACAACTTTTTTTGCCGCTTTCTCACGCTCAACTTCGCTATCAGACTCTTGAAAATTATCTTCAGAAGTGACGCCGTCGTTTTCATTATTTTGTTGTCGTTTTTTCTTCTGGCGCTGGCGTTTTGCTCTAATATAAATTGCATTCTTGTCCGTCGAGTAACGTTCTAACGTTTTTAAAACAATATGTGTCAGCTCAACCGCGAGATTCAGGTACGAAATGTCACGAGCATATGCAGTTTTTGGAATTTTTGCTAAAAGCTCAAGCGAGTACTCTTCATAAAATAGTCTGCTTTTGATATTTTCTGCCATTTCGCGCATTTCGTCAACGCCTTTTGCTTCCATATCATTGACGGTGTAAATGACTTCTTTAAAGCACAACATGGCAGCATATACAACATGCCACTCTTTGTTTTCAAATGACGTGCGCATCGCGTGCATGATAATAACAAACATATTTTGGTTGAGTGTCCCTGCAATTTTAGAAAAGTCCATTTCTGTTGCGCGGTCTTTTCCTCTCTTGCTATTTAAAACCACATTGCGGGCACGCTCGGCTCGTAAAAACCATGCAGCAAGATATAAAAATTGAACCTCGTGCTCCAGCAACAGTGTCTTTGAGTATTCACCCATCTCACGCTCAATCACCTTTCTAATGCTGATAAACAAAGGGTTGTATGCAGATTCGAGAAAATCATTAACAAATTGTTTCAAGCTTTGTCGCGACTCTTCCGACAGAATGATGTCAACATCCCATTGCTGTGTATTGTTGATGTTAACGCGTTTAGGTTTTTTCCATTTTTTGACTGCATCAAGATTTCCAAATGTTGCCTCGGCGTTGAGCAATGCGGGCTGGCCCGAAATAGTAAGTCGCTCGTTATTATCTGTAGACACTGATAACATGGTACCAAAGCGGTTATGACGAGAGGGCATCTTGCGTTGAATTGAGCGTTTAATAGCCTTTTCACTAGCAAGCAGATCCTTCAAATCCTGATGCGCTTTAACTGAGGCGGAAACGTTGAAATCAACAGTTACATCAAGCACCTGATGGATTTTCAGACCATACAAAAGATAATACACGCACTCCATAATAGCCGCATTTTGGTTAACAAAAATATCCCCGCCACCAGAAGCAATCATTACAATAAAATCGAGGACGGACTGTTTTGCAAGAACTGAGATCTCATACGACCGTGAGATATCTTCAGCAACAACCGAGCGGGCGTCTTTTAGATTGATACAGAGAATATTTCTGATGAAGTATACTGCGAGTTTGAGAATGCCTTCATCACGGCTGCTGCGCTTTCCAGGCTCTGATTGCAGCGCCGGTAAACACAAACGAATTATGGCACGGAAAATACGGTGGCTGTGATGTGATAGTACTGCGTCTTTATAACGTAGATATGCAGAGTTTAGTGCAGGGGCATGATGAAATTGTGACTCGGTAGATTCAGCATCTAATTTAATTGGCCAAGTCAGAGGTACAAGCAATTCAAGACATCCTAGTGCAATGCGAAATGACTTTGCGCTTGAGGCTACTTCTGCACTGCCAGGCTCCTCTTGCACGCCGTTGATCTCCTTTTCTTCTTCTATTTGATCCCACTGAGCAAGAATTTCAAGCAAATCTTGTGTGACAAGGTTGGTTTCAGAAATCGCACGGGCAACGTCTAATAAACGACGTTTTTCATCAACTACCCGTAACCAAATTTTTAGATCGCGCAAACACATGAGCGCGTCGTGACCGAGCACATATGCCTTGTTTGGAAGTGTGACGTCGGGGCCACCAAGCGCTGAGACCAGGTTTGTGATGTTAGCCTGCAACTCGCGGTTGACAGGTGTATCATCCAATTGCGGTGAGCCAGGATTTGACATCGGTCTATGTTTGAGTTTATAATAGACTTTTGTTTTATTGTGGTTTGTAATGATATTATGTAGCTAACAGAAAACTGATGATTAGAAAAATAAAAATGTCAAGTGGAAGAAAAAATACAATAATGCGAGAATCGCGTTTTTCGCGTACCTTCCTGATTTAGCCAAATTAAAACAGTGACGCGTCTTCCAGAACAAATTTTTAGAAAAAAAAAAACTTTGAAAGGTGATGAGCCCAGAAAAAAAGACCCAAAATAAACTGTAATTGTCATATTAAAAAACAAACAAATAATAATAATAATCTGATTATTTTCTTCTATCAAGCTAATGTCCTGAGTTTATTAGTCCATAATTTTTAATATTTCATATTATTGTTTATTTTACAACGTGAATTCAGGCTTAATTTTCATTTTCAGACCTTGCAAATAAAACTGTAAATACATTGCTTTTTGTTGTTGTTTTTTTTATTAATATACACGTATATAGACAAGTATACGCATTGAGAAAGGAAGACAAATTCGGTTTTTGTTTACAAAATAAATAAATAAATAAATAAATAAATAAAAAGAGATAAACAAACAGATTGCTTTGGTCTATGATTTGTTCAAATAAATGAAATTTTTAAAAAAAAGTGAATATTAATAATAAGAATAATAACAAATAAATAAATTCAAGCACATAAATATTAAATAGTAACAATAATAGCAAATCAATAAATGTAAATAAATAAAAATTAACCATCAAGGCATGTCTTTTATCCTTTATTTTTATCTTGTTTCAATATCATAAAAATTGTCTTTACTCTTTCTCTCTCTCTCTGTTTCTATTACATCTTTTCAAGACCGTACTTTCAAATATTTTAACTTGTTAAAAAAGAAATTAGTTTGAATAATAAAAAATCAAAACAAATGAGACAGTGATCCATCTTGTTGCTCTTAACAAATAATAAACATATAGATTAAACATTTGTTCACAACTTATCGTTCTACCTAAGTCACACTTGCCATAACATGTTGGAAATGCCCAACAATGACGCCTGCGAGATAGGTCTTGCAGGGCACTTTAAAACCTCTGGCAAGACAAATGAATTTGCACAGCAGCTTGTACAATACAACAGCCAACAACACGAACAATACCAAGTTAACGGAAACCCCAAAATCTGTTCTGGCAGTTCCGCAACACCAACTGCTACCTTTGATGACATTATCGATAATCACAACACAAGCCAAGAATCAAGCAAAAAAGAGCTTTTGACTTTTGGTTCTACATCAGCTCAGCGTATGGGCCATTGTATACGACACCGCTGCGAACAAAAAACAAAAGTAAGCATATTTACAAAAAAAATCTCAACTAAAGTAACATTAAACTAATCTATTTTTTTTATTACTATTATTATTTAGCGCGTTCAAGAAGAGTTAATGAAAAAGTACACAGGGCCTGCGGAGCGGCTTCGGATACGATTAAGACTTGCATTATACAAAGTCAAGACAGAGCAACAGAGCTTGTCGCTGCAACAGTTGTCAGAGCCTGTTAGAGCATGCCAGTCAGCACAGGCCTCTTTTTGTACACCGAAGCAAGCGGTGCTTACTGCACGGCCTTGTGACATGGGTCCAGTGAATAGAGATCCGGTGCTGAATGTGCTTCTCACATCACCACAGTCTGCTGAACATGAATCAGCTCCATTGTGCTTTTTTCATCAAGATCAAAGCAAGCAAGGACAAACACAAGACATTGATAAAGGAACTACTCTGACACAGACATCAGCAAAAACACACATAATGATGCGTACGCCCCTATCTATAAAAGCTGCTAGAGGTCTTCTACAGCTTCGCACAATTTAACTGTGCTTTTACGAATTTTACACTCGCTACCGTTCTGTTTGCAAAATGTTATGGTCTTTAGTTTCAGTAAATAAATATTTATTGAGTCTAAAAAAAAAACTACTTGGAGTTGAACAAATGAACACAAATTAATGTATCACTGGAAATCTATTAAAAGTCAGTTAGCAAACAACATCTCAGGGGAAAAAAAAAAAAAAAAGAATATGAAAATTATCGAATCTTTTTTTTTCTTGCAAAACAAAATTTTGAAATAACGTTAATGAAAATCAGAAGTAATTGGATTATATAGCTGTCAGCAGTGTATAGACTCTGAGTGAGCTGAGTATATTCGCTTCATCACTTAAAAACGTAATTACTGTGGGTTCTCAAACCCGATTTATTCAGTTAAAAACAACTTACAGTTCTTACTTCATTTTTAAATCTTTTGTCAAACACATAAAGACCTGCTATGAGTGCCATAAATGGTTGTATAGGAAGGTAAGAAAAATATTCCGTCAAGTAAAAATAGAAGATAAAAAAATTGTTGTTGTTTTTATATTACACAATCACTTAAGCCGGGTAAATACTACGCTTTTTTGTATTAGGGCTAATTAACTAGGGCTTTTTTTTGGATATCAGACACGATGTCCTCCATTTGCGAACACATATGTTCTACCTGGTACTCCCATTGCGCAAGCTTGACAGTAGTACTATCGGATGACGTGAAGTAAATAATGTCGTCAACTTGGTCAATTACTGCTTTTAGGCGACCTTGTAGAATCATCTTGGCTGAATACGCCTCAACTTTGGTTTTATCAAGCGCTAAAATCTGGCTTAGCTCTGTAAAGCTAATATTGTTGTAGATGCGAGATACGGACAGCAGGTTGTGATCAAACACAGCACGAGTTAAAACTGTGACGCCATCGGAAAGTTCTGCAATCTGATGTGGTGCCAGCTCTTTTCCAAACGTTTCCACCTCGGCTGGCAATAGCAGCCGTTCCATGTAAACTTTTTCAAGAATGGGAAAGTCCGATAACAGTCGCAGCCGGTCATCATTATATAGTAATCGAAGCACTTGTGTACGTAATGGGCCTGCAGGCGTTAAAATTATACACTTGACAGCTGCCGCTAAGCACGCCAGTCGGTCGTCGTCGTCAATTTGAATCTCACTGATGACTGAAACCTCGTAGTACTTGCGCGCGGCCTCCAAAAACCGCCGGTTTGAGTCCATTATTCGGGCTTGTGATAAACGAAAATGTGTTAACGATTCTGATGTTACGTTTTTAGCGCGGGGCCGGATGAGCGCAGCTTTACTGAGATATTGTTCAGCAATGGTAGCGTCGTCTGCCTCAAGCCGGTTGCGGACAATACGAATGTACCACTCAAACTGCTCATCTTCGGTCAAAATGCGGCGCTCGCTGCGAGAAAATGCTGCTTCAAGGACTTGTGATGCCTCAATGTTTTTGTCTTCCTGTTCATAAATGTATACCAGCCGGTTGCG
This sequence comes from Geotrichum reessii, assembly GCA_013305925.1. NCBI lineage: Eukaryota > Fungi > Ascomycota > Dipodascomycetes > Dipodascales > Dipodascaceae > Geotrichum > Geotrichum reessii. The sequence continues at coordinate 43,837 of QVTG01000105.1, read as the reverse complement.
GATGGCAATATCAATTGCCTCAAACGAGCTCAAAAGCGGTTCAATTTCATCAAGCATAAACTTGAGCACATCTGTCTCAAATTCAACAGACGTTGCTTTGATTTCCAATTGCGAGAGAAACTTTTTTAGAATGTCACGGCTGGTGCTAGTTCCGTATGGGATGTGTAATACTCCTGACACAAATTCATGAAGAGAATCTGTCGCATTAAATGTCAACAATTCAAGAATCTTAACGTAATTAGTGTATTTGACTGTGTCGGACTCCTGTGACTTGGAGATTTCGTTGATCTGGGCTCTAATTGACATGATTATCTGTGGCGAGTTTACTTGATGGGGAGGAGGAAATGTGGGATTTACAGTTTGGGATTAATAAAAAAAAAATGATTTCATGAAAGAAAAACTATTTACAATTTGTATCTATAATTGTTGTCCTATTTATATGAGAGTAAACACCTCGTCTTCTTCACCTTCATTAACCTCCTTTTTCTGATCCTTCTGCTTGCTCACCTTAGGCTTTGCCGACTCCTCCTTGGGTTTTTCAAAATTCTTATTTAGCTCCTTTGCCAACACGTCCAGCTTATCTTTGACATCTTTAATACCCGTAATGGCTTCTTCAGAAAGTTCGTTGCTGTTTGGATGCTTGATCACATAGCTGCAAATGTTGCTACCATTTAGGAGCGCCTTGCGTAGCTTTTCAGGATGAGGCTGTCGGTGACTCACCTCTGACAGAGCATTGATATTGCTACGAATAAAGCCTACAATATGGTTTCCAATATTCGGACGAGGCTTGTGGCCGTGCGAGTCCCTGAATACTTTACAGTAAAGCGCAAGATAACTCCGCATAATCATTTCATCAATCTTGATTTTGAACTCGGGAAGAATTTCGTGGATAAGCGTTTCAACAAAGTCGAGATCTAACTCCTGACCACGATACTTTAGAAAGTTGCGAAATGCGAGGTGGATAGTCAGGGAATTGAGGACAGATTTTTCTTTGCCATTTTTCATGTCAATAATCATCTGGTTAAGGATTTTGACGGTAGCAATGTGACTGTTTTTCCAAAGGTAGGCACTGCGTAGCAGATTGTGGTAAATTTGTAAATCGAGCACGACATGTTTGAAATCCTGGATTCTATCAAACAATTTGCTAGCTTGTGAAAATGATTCTGTGTTGACAGCAGATTTGATTAAAATATCAAACTGACGTTCGGTAAACGGAAACTTCCTGCTGCCTTCCGGTTCCCGTGACATGTCCAGACTGTAATACTTGTCGTTCACTTCTGAAATCATCTTAAAGTATTTGGGATCCGTTTGTAGAGATAAACTATTACAATAGGCGTCAACCAGCTTAGAATCTATACTCAGAGCGCCATCCTCTTGGCGCCGTTCAACTTCAAACCAAAGCTCCTTTCTTAAATCAATTATTTCTTTCTTAAGCGGCATAGGCTGATGTGAAATCATATTCAGCATAGTAGTATAAGTTTGGCAGTCGCGTGAAAACCGGCCCCGGTCCGGAATGTCTCTATACATTGCAATCGCATATTTGGTCGAAGAGTTTTTTACCAAGTTATCAAGTAGCGCATTCGAGATGATAGTTTTGGCCTGAGTTGACTTTGTCTTTGCCAAGGAAAATTGGTAATTCTTTAACAATTTCTGTACGTCTGTGGGCGACAGCTTTTTATCTGAAGTGCTGCTATTCTTTACCAAAATAACGGGTGTTCGGTCTGTCGGCAGGCAGCCACTTTTTTTAAGTACATTCAAAACCTTTGTTGCGGTGTCCTTCTGCCCTTTTTGCACTAAATATTTCAGGATCTGATTCATACCTACTGATCCCGTTTCCTTGGCCATCTTACACAGATGAATTGCGTGTGGTAACTTTTCCTGTTTAAGGAGGTTCTCAACTTGCTGGTCCACAGTGAATGAGTTTTCTAGTTGGCTCAGTCGCTTGAGTCCTAGAAATGAGACCACCACCATACGCTCTTTTAACAATTTAGGCATTTTCCCCTCTAGCACGTTACTCAGACTTGAAAAATATTCTTCAAGATAGGGTGTAAGAAGATATTGCATGTCCTGCTTTTGCTGGCCAGTCTCAGCCTTCATCTTACGCAATTTGGCTTCTTCTGCTGCACGCTGGTGTCGGGACGACAGTTCCATTTCGTTTGTGGTGACAAGCCTACCGAGCCGGGACTTGAGTCGCTCTGATTTCTGTTCATTCCAGTCCTCGGACCGGTGATTTGCCGCAAATTTAGCGTAAAGCCTATAATAGATAGATCTGGTCTTAAACTGATCAAGAATGTCAATTTTTTTAGTGCACCGAAGTAAAGATATCATCGTGGCTGCTGTCAGTTGTTTGCGTGATCTGAAACGTTATGAGAGAAAATGAAGGGCACATAAATATTAGGATGGTTGGGAGAAAATAGTAAATTCTATTACTCTGAAAACTTTTTTTCACTAAACTTTCTTAATCAGCTTCAACAATTCAAAAATAAAATAAAACTGTATGTAATATTTCGCTTGATTTGAAAAAAAAAAAAAATTGGATGTTTTTTCAGGATTAATCTAAAAATGATACATTTATAACTAAAACCAACTACTAGTAAAACTCAGTTAGATAAACTGAGTGAAAAAAATAGGTGCGATGTTGACAGGATTCGAACCTGCAACCTTCGGAAGATTTGGAGTAAACCGAAATCCGATGCGCTAACCATTGCGCCACAACACCATTTTGCAAAATTATTAGCAATTAAAATTATTAGCAATTAAAATTATTCATGAATTAGATTCGTTTATCACTTAAACCTAGTCTCCGGACATATGCATTTTGGTTTCACAAATATTAATCCGTGCTCCAACTCCCACGTCAGTCCCAACACTACGTCGCCTCTTGGCGTGGTTACTCTTTACTTCGTTTCCTTTTTGGCGTGGGTGCTCTTTTTCTTTTTTTATTCTATTATACTCACTTTACTCTACTCAAATAATGATTTTATATTGATTGAAACAGTTGCCTTCTCTTTCACAACAACTGACTTCAACACTTGGTGTGCTGAAACCCGACACTGCAGCCCCTATTGACCTTATCCGCAATAGGTGCGTTAGCGCGATAATACTCACTCCATGCCGAACACCTTGTGGTACCATCTGTGTACATTATTTGCCCCATGTGATTGATGCTAACTCTGTAGTACATTTGACACTGCTGCTTCTGCATATCTGCCCAATACATTCCTTGTTGATACCATACTTGGGCTGGTCCACTGCCGGAACCCCATGAGCAAGTATATGTGCTTGATTGAGCCCAGCTCTCAGATATCGTAAGAGTAGTCGTAGTCTTCACGCTGCCAAAATCTATGCCAGCTCCCTGTGCAATACTCCATGTGTATGTGTATGTATATCCTAGAGCCTGGGAACAAGTCGTTGAGCTCGAAGTCTTATCACAATAATAACAGCCAGAGACAGGGTACCAGGGTGACCACCACTCACCAGACTGGGCTGCTTGGGTTTGTGTCCAACTACCACCTCGAGGAACCCATGTATCACGTCTCAGTAACGTTAACTCATTGTCTCCTCCGCTGATATCATTATATGTATCTAGATCTATAGTGATTGTTGTATCCTTGTCTTTGATATATCTCGTGCCATTATTATTCTTCCAGTTCCTGTATAAATCTGAAATAATTACACTTTTGTCATCTAGTTTAACCACAGTCACGTCGTTTGTTTTTGTTGAAGCGTTTACTACGCTAGCGAATAGAACCATGAACATGACAGTAAGTAGAAAACCATACCGCTTTGGCCGATTTGGAGTAGCAGCTGCATTGTGCTGAGCCTTGTACTCAACCAGTTGTCCTAGGTTCTGGCCACATTCATATGCCTTTATCAGTTGTTCTACATCAGCTGATATAAAAGTTCGGTTTGTAGAACCGCAGTTAAGTGTAAAGGGAAGTGACAACATTATTTTTTTTCTTTTTTTTTGAATTATCAAGTGTAAAAAACTTGGTTTTCTTATTTAAAATACGAAAATTTATCTAGTATTTATAGACGAAATTGAAAAGTAAAGATAATGAAAATAAAATAGAAAAATAATAAAAACAAAAATAAAAAATAGAAAATAATAAAAAAGGAAAAGAGAAGCCACGCCAAGAGGCGACGTCGTATTTGGTCCGACCAGAAATTGGCACACAATAAAATTTTAACGAAACTGCTTTAATCAAGCAAATTTCATTGGCAAAAGAGGTCGCGGTTATTAGTTTAAGAACTCTGAATACTCTTTCTAGGTATCAAGCAGAACAGGGGACCAAGTTTTTCTAATTTTTTTTTTTCATCTATTTTGGTGAATCGGTTTTGTAATTCAAAAATCAAGTAATAATAATAATATATTATTGTTATTATTTTTTAATCTATTTTGGTGAATCGGTTTTGTAATTCGAAAATCAAATAGTCACGTTTTGTAACTATGTTTTTGATGAAATAACACTCACTTTAACTCATGCTAACGGACTGCTAAGGTTCTACTGTCCGGCCGTCTTACGGAAGCTAGCAAAACTACGATAATAATGATTATTTCTGTCAGTTTTCTCTTGACACACAAAAAATACTTTTTTTGGAGAAAATGATTTTATCTATCTGTAAAAAATGAGACTTCAGTGGAAATCGTTTAATATACCAGCATCGTTGTTTGGTCTATTTTTGTTGAATTTACTTGACGTCTGTCTTTTTACATAACTTATGATTAGCTACAAGAGTAATAAACCGATTAGAATAATAATGATATTAGTATCTGATAATGTTACAGTTCAAAAAGTTTCTGTTGAGTATTGCAACTTGTATTTCAAAAGTCAGAAACATAGAGTAAATACTTCTGTGGTTAGAAATGATTGCTTTTTTTTTTATTTTTTGTGAGCTTTGACAATATACGTAAAATCAGAAATTACCAAAAACATGTTTAAGTAAGTTCAAAAATAAGCCCTACGGGGGGCTCGAACCCCCAACCTTGTGATGACTTTGATTCTACTACAGTAGATGTTAAGAGTCACACGCTCTACCGATTGAGCTAGCAAGGCCACTTTTTAATTTTAAATCTTTCCTGTAAAATATAAAGTAGGCTTTTGTGTTTATCACGAATAAAAATATTCTGACTGAATTAGATAGAAAATCTGTTTATTGTCCTTACATCACATAGTTACATAATTAAATAATAATAACAAAGATATACAAAGAATCTGACTGAATTGTTTGAAAACATTTTGAGACTATTTTGAAAGTATTGAAAATGATCCTTTTTTAAAAATACCTCCGAAAACAACTCTAGAAAAGTCGAATAATACTTTGGCAAATCCAAAATACGATACCTAGGCTGCTATTAAGCACTATCAGAGCCATCCGAGCTGTCAGCCCAAGGAACCCTGATAGAAAACTTGCTACTTGTAGTATACTACTTGAAGGCAACTTTAATAAATTAGTCATGAAAGTTAAACAAATGGCTTTGTCATTATTATTTTAATTGTGTAACTATGTGTATATATAAAATCTGTTTATTGTCCTTACATCACATAGTTACATAATTGAAATAATAATAACAAAGATATACAAAGAATACGTGGAATTCAAAAAACATTTGTCTCTATGAGACTTTAAAATTAGCGTTCTCAGCGCACTTTAGGTGTTTCAGGCATTTGATGGCGCCGAATTCTCCATAAGATAATACATGTGATAAGGAAAACCTAAGATACACAACACCTGGTAGATTGTAACAGAGATTGACACGCAATAAAACTTTAACAAGCTTCTCTAATCAAGCAAACAATCAGCAAAGAAGTTGCGATAATGAGTTCAAGAACTTGACTACCGCTCC
>QVTG01000105.1:0-37979 GCA_013305925.1 Geotrichum reessii | reverse complement strand
TTGGTCTCGTCATTTTCGACTCTGGCTTCAATTCTAGCTTCGATTTCATTGACTAGAATTTCTTCATGTACAATTTCATCGTGGATTTCCGTAAGTTTGGCATCGACTGCATCGTTGTAATCAATAGCTTTTCTTTTAGCACTTCTCTCCTTTGCGTGTAAGTCGCGTCTGGTGAGATTAGATGTTTCGTTATTGTTGTTGATAGACGTGGTGGTGGTGGTGGTGGTGGTAGTGACATCGACTTCCTGGGCCTCAGAATTCGCAATCTCATCTCCACTTTGTCCAAATTCAACATTTCGAGTATCATTCTGATCGGGCGGATCAGGCGGTTCATTCAAAAGGGTGGTAGATCCGGTTACGAGTTCGGCTGCGCCGATAGCGTCGGTTTTGTTGTTAGCGTCGGTGTTTTGAGGCATTTTGATCAGTACTTGTAAAACGACATATTTTTAAATAGATAAATAAAAAATCTGTTTATTGTTTTTAGATCACATAGTTACATAATTAAAATGATAATAACAAAGATATACAAAGAAGACATGGAATTCAAAAAACATTTGTCTCTATGAGACTTAAAAATTAAGATTCTCAGCGCGCTTTAGGTGTTTCAGGCATTCGATGACGCCGAATTCTCCATTAAATAACACATGTGCTAAGGAAAACCTAAGATACACAACACCTGGTAGATTGTAACAGAGATTGACACGCAGTAAAACTTTAACAAACTTCTCTAATCAAGCAAACAATCAGCAAAGAAGTTGCGATAATGAGTTCAAGAACTTGACTACCGCTCCAGACCCCTTCGTGGTATCAAACAGGATTCTTAGATCAAGGTCCGGGGAAAACTTTACTCAAGAAGCTACGCTCCACAGGATGTAGAGGGCACTCCTTAAGAACGTGTTCAACTGTTTCCAGCTGTCCACATTTGCAGTTATAATGTCTCTCAGTAATACACCTCATTTGGAAATATTTCCCAAGAGCACCATGACCCGTTCGCAGTTGGAACGACTTGCTAAAGGTATGGCGAGGCACAGTTCTCGTGAATGGTTCCAGTGGGTTGGGATACTTACTGTTATACAACTCTCGTTGAGCACAAGAGTAGTATTGTCGAAGTTCACCCAACTTGTCATAGTCTTTCTGCCACTCAGCTCGTGATGTACAGTGCATAGTGCTTTCCAGCTTCTGCAATGCTGTACGAGCTTTTTTGTCTCGATCATACTTTGGATGTTTCTCTTACTCCAGTACTTGTCATAATCAATGCCTTCCATTTGTCTGATTCTCACGAATAGTTCGTCAAGGTTGCCTTTGGGTTGCTTACTACGGGTAGCGAGTTTACTAACAGGGTCTCTCGGACTGACGGCTCGGATGGCCCTGACAGCAAACCGGACACAGATTTCTTGCATCCTTATGTCCACAGGTAAGATGTCGGCATCGCGCTGCATTGCCTTAATAGGCGCAGACTTGAATGCACCCAAAATTCTACGTGAAGCAGTATTTTGAATGTTTTGGATTTCATCTTTCCATTGAACTGTCAATTTGTGATACCAAACAGGACTGGCATATTCAAATATTGGCCGTACACATGAGATGTAGAGCGGTTTCATTTGCTGATTAGAAATGCCTCTGTACATACCACAAAGTGTCCCATAATGCCCATGACTTTCTTGGCTTTGGAAGTGACGTTCTTCGCATGCTCGTAAAACTTGAGCTCGCCGTCGATTGTCAGTCCCAGAAACTTTAGATTCCTTTGTGCCTGCCGTTTGCCTAAGCCAGAGATCGGCAAAGTGAGTTTTCTAGGAGCTTTCTTTTTCTTTTTCTTTTTTGGTCGCCCACGTTTACGTTTGTAAATGTGCAAGAATCCTAGCTTGTCGTCGTGGCCCAATTGTGGCAAATCTTCAACACAATACTTAGCTTCTCGGTGTTCCTGTCGACATCTTTACCTCCAACGTAGATAGTAATGTCATCAATGAACCCAATGGGATGAGCACCTGCTTCTCTGATTTTTTCATACAGAGGGCTTGTGTATATTAGAAACAGAAGCGGAAAGATTGGAGATCCTTGCGGAATGCCTGAATCAACTCGCCTTGGTTCTGATATCTTACCATCAATAATTAAACTAGTCCATCGCCTATTGAGAAAGTAGTACACACAGCTTATAAAAACTTCAGGAAGACCCATTTCCTCCATAGTCTTTAAGAGAGCACCTCTGTGAACATTATCAAAAGCGCCGTTGATATCAATGGCAAGAACAGAAGTCACACGATCCCATTTCTGGTTTCGTTCAGAGTAGCTCACTAACTTTGCAAGCGCATCAACTGTTGAAAATCCATTATGGCCACCAAATTGTTGTTTTGGAATGGTATCAGCTGTCAAAGCTGCAAGTCGCTGCTGGACCAATTTTTCAAGTACTTTACCAAGGCAATTGAGAAGAATGATAGGGCGATAAGACCTTGCAAGCGTTTCTGGCTTATTAGGCTTTCTCAAAATAACAGTTTGTCCTTCAAGAAAGATCTTAGGATGGTAACCAATACGCACACACTCACGAAAAAGCCTGGTGACAGCTCCACGAAAGTAATGGTCCCTCCATGCCGTTTTGAGTGCAATTGTTTTGATTTCATCTGGTCCTAGAGCTTTGTATGGAGCTTGTTGATACACAGCTTTTTCAATTTCACAAGTCTTCAGCTTTGGCCACCTTGCATCCTCCTTGAGATTTGTAGGAATGTTTAGTGAGCCTGTGCTTGGTGCTGGGGGAAACAGTTCCTGGAACAGGCAGTCTGTGACCTCTGAGAAAGACCTTGCTTATCACCATCTTTCATAGTCAGTTGTGAAAAAGCCATGACTGGTTTAATTCTCTTCACAAAATGTAACACATCCCAAATGTTTCGAGAGTTCCTTGAGCTCAGAAAGTCATTCCAACACTTACGCTTAGCTTTGATCATCGCTTCTGAGAACTCATCAGCAAATTTCTCAGTATTAGTCCGGTTTTCAAAACTTGGATTTTTTTTTTGATTGCATCACCACCTTGCGACGGGTTTTCCATTTGCGCCTGAGGGCATCTGTCCACCACCGCTTACTGCGACGACATAGTCTTATTCTCATTGCAGATTCCTTGAGACATTTGATAATATGTTGTATCATTGATTCCGCCAGTTCATTAACTTTTCTCTTTCCTTTGCAAACTTTCGATTTATCGTCTAGTTGTTGAGAACCTCTCGCAATCAAAGTCAAGAATTGATCCCACCTAGCCTTTTTGAAATTGAAGCCTCCGCCTCTTGTATTGAACTCAAGACGAGGATCTGTCTGATTGTTATTGACTTGGTCAGTTACATCCAGACTCCAAAACTGCATAAAGTGATCACTACCAATGTCCTGACTTTCCAAAAAGTCACACAGCTTTACACCTTCTCTAGCAAAGACTAGATCAATTACCGTGTTACCCCGTTTGAAAGTTGGGATATCAGGTTCAGAAAAAAGAAAAAAACCCATGGTTTTCAACCCAGTCCGCCCACTCCTTCTAGAGAGGTTCCACCGCCGTGGGAGTGACCCAATTTTGCCAGTTAGAATGGTGAATATTAAAATTCCCCGCTACTACCCATAGTGTATTTTCTCTCGTGTTGAATGCCTCCATAAAGTTTCTGAGAGGCTTAGTGGACTCTGCCATTCTGTTGTAAATGTTCGTAATTTGAATTCCTTTAATGTCAATTGTCAATATGTTGTTTTCAGTCAGCTCGCTAACCTTAGTTAGCTCTGTCCTCTGTAGAACTTCTTGCCTCACATATGTGATAGCCCGTGTAACTATGTGAGACAAATGTTTTTTTTTTTTCTGAATTCAATGTCTTTTTTTTTTGTATATGTTTCTTATCATTATTATTATTATCATTATTTTAATTATGTAACTATGTGGTGTATGGACAATAAACATATTTTTGATCCATCTAATTTTTTTTTTTTTTCATGAAGTCAAGTCACTTAAGTTGTGCACGCTATTTAAGTGACCCATCTACAATGAAAATAATTTAGGAACTTGCGATACTACAAAAGCGGAATAGTTTTTTAAGTCAACTTTAATCAAAATTTCAAGGTGGGTTTCCATGTTGGTTTTTTTTATTTTTATTTTTATTTTTCATCATTTGATGGTTTACATGGATTATATTAGTATGCATTGACGTCTAAAACTACCCGGTCTAGACTTGAAAAAGACAGAACAATAACATTACGTGTACATTTTTTTTTGTTTTTTGATAGCCTTAACGTGATACTACCATTATTAATATAGTAACCATAGACAAAATATATGAAGAATTAATAAATGTTTTTATTTTTTTATTTTAGTATATTTTTCGTTGACTGAATTTAAATACTTGTGCCCGAACTTTAAGTTCTATGTCTCAATCCATATTTCACATATCTTATTTCTTTTTTTTTTTAATGTATTAGGTATGCAGTATGCATCTTGTAGTAGGTGTTTTAGTTATTGATGTCAGACCGTTCCATGTGTAACCTGGGTAAACGCCGCACGGTGCTTTGTCTAAAAAAAAAAAATTAAAAAAATTAAAACTTACATCAGTTTTTTTTTGTTTTTTTCTCTTTTTTGATATTTCTTAACACTCTTTAATCTTGATTTTTTTTTTTTTTTTAATAAGCGATCATCTTTAATGCAGTTTGATCTCCAAAAAAAAATTTTTTTTTTTTTATCTTAAAACATCATGACAGACTTAAATACAGAAAATGACGATTCACAACTACTAGCAGCCCGCAAAAAGCTCAAAGCGCTGGAGCTCACTGAGCCCATTCTAAAACCAAACCCGCATCGGTTCGTACTTTTCCCCATTAAATACCACGAGATTTGGCAAATGTACAAAAAAGCTGAAGCATCATTCTGGACCGCCGAAGAGATTGATTTGGGAAAGGATATTTATGACTGGGAGAATAATCTTAATAAGGACGAAAAATATTTTATTACGCGGGTACTGGCATTTTTTGCGGCAAGTGACGGGATTGTTAATGAAAATCTAGTTAGCCGGTTTTCAGGCGAGGTGCAGATCCCCGAAGCCAAGTTCTTTTATGGGTTTCAGATCATGATGGAAAACATTCACTCGGAGACGTACTCACTGCTGATTGATACATACGTGAAGGAGCCAGCCGAGGCCCAGTTTTTGTTTAATGCTATTGATACTATCCCTGTGATCAAACGGAAAGCCGAGTGGGCCCTGCGCTGGATATCAGACGCCGAAAACTCGTTTGCCGAGCGGCTGGTGGCCTTTGCCGTAGTCGAGGGCATTTTTTTTTCAGGCTCGTTTGCATCGATATTCTGGCTCAAAAAGCGGGGGTTGATGCCCGGGCTAACTTTTTCAAACGAGCTGATTGCGCGGGACGAAGGCATGCATACGGACTTTGCGTGTTTACTGTACTCACACCTGGAGCAGCGGCCACCAGGCCGGCTGGTAGCGCGAATAGTGCGCGAGGCAGTAGAAATTGAGAAAGAGTACTTTACTGACGCCCTGCCTGTTGGCCTATTGGGTATGAACAGCGAGCTAATGGGCCAGTACGTGGAATTTGTGGCGGACCGGCTACTAGGCGCGCTTGGCGAGCCCCGGTTGTACCAAGCCACGAACCCGTTTGATTTTATGGAAAACATTTCATTGGCGGGCAAGACCAATTTTTTTGAAAAACGGGTGTCAGATTACCAAAAGGCGGGTGTGATGAGCAAGGTTGAGAAACAACCAACGAACGTGTTTGCTCTTGACGAGGAGTTTTGAATAATGGGGGAGCAATAAGTTATAGAATTGTTAGATTTTTTTTTTTAAAGATATACGTATATTACTATAAAGCTATTCTGACAATATAAGGACAAAAGTTAGAGGTTTCATTCATAATTATTTCATTTACAAAAATTGATAAAAGAACCTATTTAGAGCAAGGTTAATAACCCTGTTGTCGTGAATGGTATTGAACAAATACTTAACGTCTTTTTTAATAACAATTAGCTATAAGGACAATAAACTGATTATGATGTTGTTTGATCTTGATAAATTATGTAATGATTAGATCATATTTAATAACAAAATCGTCCTGTTTTTTTTTTTTTTTTTTTTTTTTCAAACCTTACCCAATTAAGTCAAGACAATGAATTGTCACAAAATCCCCCCCATGAAACCATCATTGACTTTTCATGTTAAGAAAAAAAAACAATTAGCCATAATAAACTCCATCATGACTGTATTCATATATTAAAAATAATAGCAATGCTTGAAGTGACAGTGAAATAAAAAAAGTATAAAATACACCAAGTGTGCCATGGCTATGTATGAAAAATTTTAATAATTGTTATTACTTTTTTTTTTTTTCAGACTTGTTTGAAATCAATAAGCCAAACAAAAGTGATTGTATCACAAGTTATCTTGCTTAATTATAATCACTAATTCCGTGACATAACAGCTTTTGTATCAAAGCTACAACATCACCTTTTTGTTAGATAAAAACAAACTTATTCTTCATTGAACATCTATTTTTCCATCATGAGTGAACAATCGTTTACTGGTAACACGCCGTCGCTTCTTACCATGACCGTCACTGTCGAGACTATGCAAGGCAATGTTTCCATTCCTCTCTATCGGCTTGACACCATTCAGAGTCAAAACATGCTTTTGACCGCTTTGTTTGCCGTCCGTATCTCCACCACACTTATTGTTATGATATGGTACTTTGTCGCCGTTAACAAAACCAAACGCAGCAAGCTTCTCTATATTGTCAACCATTTATCGCTCTTCTTTGTCTTCATTCAGTCTTTGCTGTTTCTTGTCTATATTTTTTCCAGCTTTTGTAAAATGTCGACCATTCTTACTGCCTCGTACGCCAACATCACCCAGACTGATATTAACGTTTCCTGTGCTGCCTCAGTGTTTCAATTTCTGTTTGTTGCTTGTATTGAGCTTGCTCTCTTTATCCAGGCCACGGTTGTTTTTAAGAATTCCGTGAAATGGCTAAAATACACCGTCACTCTATTTCAGGGTTCAGTAGCTCTAACCACTACCATGCTCTACATGGCCCTTATCGTACAAGCCATTTACTCGAACCTGAACCCTCACGACCCAAAGAAGCTCATTGGAGGCCGTTTCGGTTTCCTGCTTGCGTCTCTCGGAAAAATATTTTTTTCCATTTCCGTGACAACCTGCATGATTATTTTTGTTGGTAAACTCGTTTTCACCATCCACCAGCGCCGCACACTGGGCATCAAGCAGTTTGATGGCCTCCAAATACTTGTCATCATGAGCACCCAGAGTATGATTATACCCACTATCCTCGTGCTCCTAAGCTTTGTTCTCCACGAAGCATCAACCGTGCACAACGTAGCGACGGTTTTAGTTGCCCTATCGCTGCCGCTGTCGTCTTTATGGGCTGAGGCGAGAACAACACGTGACAGCACGTCTTACGCCGGGTACCGGTCTTCAGAATCACCACGTCGCCGGTCGCGTTTTACGCAATTTGTGGACCGCCTGGTAGACAGCCACCGCTGTACTAGCGATGTTGAAGGCGGCAGCACCCAGCGCAAGGCTAACCTTGAAAGCACAGTTGAAATGTCGTCGTGCTATACTGAGTCGCCGACAAATAGTCGGTTTGACACAAATTCAGACGTCCGGGGATTGGTGTATTATAATGGCATGCCGGTTAGTTTTGGTGGGGACTATGATGAAAAGATGGAGGCAGGGCGCAAGTATGAGGTGAACACTACCGTGGTGCTTAGCGATATCAATAGTCCGACTTCGTCACCCACTGACATTAAACGGAACTGAGTGATATTTTTTACCGTTGTATTTTATTTTTTGTTGTTTACTTTTTTTTTTTATAGTCATTTGATGACGTTGAACTTTTTTTTCTTTTAGCCGATGGAATAATAATAAAAAATAAAAAAAAAAAAGGTGTGTATATACTTTAAGGGTAATGCTATTGCATGCAGGGTTGAGTATGCTCGTGAAAGCGGAAAAAAAAAAAAGGAAACCGCTGGTAGGTGCCCCTTTTAATAATTGAAAAAAAAAAGAAAACACAATATTATAGCATCAACGGGGTTTCAACGGGTTTATGATCATGTTGTATGGTTATGATAATCCATGTTCTATTATATAGGTGAGCTCGTGTTCAGCAACAGCAACCATAATAGTCCCACCATTCTATTAATATCGACAACAAAAGAACATAAATCTGCAGTTATCAAGTCAACGTTAAACGGTTGGTTTTTATTTTTTTTATTTTTTATTTTTTTTGGTATTTCGGGTCAGACAGGAGGTCACCTAAAAAATAATAATAATGTGACGCCATCAAAAATTCAACAGTTCGAGATTGTCCCTGAACAGAATTAACAAGAAATACTAAAGACAGAAAAAAAAACAAAAAATCTGTTTATGATAACACTAAAAAGTCACTTTTTATTTTTTTTGTTTAATGCTTTTGAGTATTTTATAGATAAACATAAATATCACAGTATCAGTTTATAGTATTGTTCAGTTTTAAATGCTTACTGTCTGGTTCCGATGTAACCAGTGAATTCTTTTTAAACGAATGTTTTGAAAAAAAAAAAAGAAAAAAAAAATTTTTTTTTTTTTTTTTTTTTTTTTTTTTTTTTTTTTATTTTATTTTTATTTTATTTTATTTTATTTTATTTTTTCCTTTACAAAACTCTTTAAAACCCTCTCGGTTCCACTACAAAATTTCCATCCTTCTTTCTTATTTATTTTTCTTTCATCAATCACCACATCTCGTTAACTATAACACAATGACTAGCAACTCAGATAACACCGCCCACAAGGCCATTGTTCCTCCTCCCCCCACTGCTGAGGACATTGCTGCCGCTAATGCTTCTGTTCCCACCGGTCCCTTTCAAGCAAAAAACTTTCTCGATAAATTTAGACTAGATGGTAAGGTTGCTGTCGTCACCGGTGGCGCCCGTGGCCTGGGATTTTCAATGGCCGAAGGCCTCTGCTCCGCCGGCCTCAAGGGCGTTGCCATCCTTGACGTCCAAACTGACCTCGGCCTCGACGCCATCAAAAAACTCCACGACGCCTACGGTGTCCAAGCGCAGTTCTACAAGGTCGATGTTAGAGATGAAAACGCCGTGGCTGAAATTATTGACTCCATCGCAGTCGAGCTCGGTTCCGTAGACATTCTTGTCAATTCCGCTGGTATCGCTGATCTTGTTCATGCTGAGGACTACCCAGCTGACAAGTTTCGTCGAGTTATTGATATCAACCTCAATGGCTCGTTTGTTGTGGCCCAGGCTTGTGCCCGCCACATGATTTCTCAAGGTCGTGGTGGTAGCATGATCTTCATTGCGTCCATGTCTGGTTCCATTGTCAACTGGCCCCAACCCCAGTCTGCATACAATGCTTCCAAGGCCGGTGTCAAGCATCTCATGAAGTCGCTCTCGGCCGAATGGGCTGTCCACGGCATACGGTGTAACTCAATTTCTCCGGGATACATGGATACTGCCCTCAACCGTTCCTACACTACACTATTCAACGAGTGGAAGCAACGAACACCTCTAGGCCGCCTCGGTGACCCCGACGAGCTCACTGGTGCCGCCATCTGGCTTGCTTCCCAAGCCAGCGCTTACTGTACTGGTTCTGACATTATCATTGACGGTGGCTACACCACTTTGTAAAATCATTCTCTCTTTTTGAGCATTTTTTTTTGTTATCTATATCTTTATACGTATAACATACATATAAATAATCTATTATTATTATTTATTATTATTATTATTATTATTATTATTATTATTATTATTATTATTATTATTATTATTATTATTGTAAATTCAAACAATATCAAGTATACTATACATATTTTTTTTTTCTTTTTAATTTTTTGTCATCACGTAATTATTTTTGATAAACTTTTCATGTTTTGCGTTTTATCATATTTTATATCTATATTTTTCTGTTACTTACTTAATTTCAACCAATTATAAACATATATTTGTTTTTTTGTATATTTATTACAATTAATATTGTAAAAGTTTGTGATTTCCAGACTGGATGAGATTTAGGGTTTGAATTTAAAGTGATGCGGCTTCCCCTTTTTTTACTTTGATTTTTTTTTTTTTTTCATGTCTTCAATTTACCAATTCACCCCACCAAAAAAAAAAAATTCAAATTGTATTGATGTGGGTTTTTTTTTTCATGAAATTATTTAATGTAAATTTTAGAAACAAAAGTAAAATTGATAAACTAATATTTATTACTCAAAAAAAAAAAAAAATAAATGAATAACATTATCTCAAAATTACTAGAATTGTCACTGTCATCCCATACTGTAGCCATAGACTCGTTTTGTCATCATACACATTTAAGTGTACAAACACATATGTTGTTGTTTTTACTGCGGACGCTCGGCCCAGAACCGAGGATTAAGCCTGGCTGATTGAAAAAAAATGCGTGCGACAGCACCGCAGGCAATCAAGTTCTTTGTCATTTTTCGTTCTTCCATTGGCACCCCGTCTACCTTTTCCCGCTCACCACCTCCGGGCTCATAATTGCGGGCCCCCTTGCCCTGGGTAAGCTGAAGATACTGCTCATAGGCACGCTTGTTGATTCGGAAAAGCTCGTATGTTTGAAAGTAGAGCCCATCGTTGAGATCATAAAGATAGGTATATACGTAATGCATGTTACGGAGTGATTCGTCCTTGACCCTCTGAACTAAAGATTGAGGAGAGCGGCCCTCAAAATAAAGAATGAAGTCGGCAAATCCTTCTGCCAATAGCTGATAAAAATAAACAGAATCATGGTAGAACCGTGCCGACTCAATTTCAGGTGTACGGTCAAACAGCTCACGGTTTCGGTCGGTGGCCGCATCAGCAAGTATTTCAGCTCGTTCCTTGTACCAGTTGTCTCGGGTTATATAATAAAGAAGAGCACAAAGAGATAGTGGGGTGCCCTGATTGTAGGTCCATTTAGCATAGTTTCGCTTGTAGTTTGTTATATTTCCGTTATTATCTTTGACCGGCTCTAAGCCATCGCAGATCAAATGGTCCTCCGGATCCTGTATTTTTTCAAAAATCCAGTGGCAGCAATTAATCGCATACTGTATTAATTGATTACGAAAGCCTTGTATGTTTTGCTGATTTTGTGGAATAAACTTGACAAGACGAAGGGCCGCTAAAGCACTTTCAGCTGTAGTACAAGTATTCGAACCATCCTTGCCAATATGCCACCTAACACCGCCTGGTGCTGTATTCATGTAGCCAGTAAGCAAAAATCTGACTACTTCGTCGCCCTTCATTAAGTAGGTAGTGTCACCTGTGACCTCGTATGCAGTTATGAACGCGCTAGCAATTTGGGCGTTGTCGTCGTAGTACACGTCTTCGTTGCCGTTAAAATATTCTGATGCGCAGTATGCACGATATTTGGGTGTATAATACTTTTCTAAAACTTTGAACGCGGGTGCTAAATACGGGACCAGATCGCGGGGATAAATCCGGCATCCATCGACAAGAGCCTGGAGATATACAGCCAGTGGCCACACAGTATATTTTCCACTGTCATCGTAAGAACCTTCAGACTTGTTTTTGTTCAAAAAGTTTTGCTGATTGTCTTTGTAAAAAAGTCGCCATGTTTTAAGAAGAGTGTTGTAACCCTCGAGGTTTGCATTGATTTCACTCATGACGTATGTGTTTCAGGAGAATGGTATGAGATGATGGAAACAAATCAAGCAAGAAAGGTCAATTGAATAGATAATCGCCAATTACAGTTATAAAATAACATAAAAAGAGTAATTAGAGATGAGAAGAAAAAAAATTGAATTTAAAAAGAACAATAAGGCATTACGGTTTGGTTTAAATATATAATTTCCTCAATGGTTTTCGTTACCCAGCTAAGCCTGTTAAAACACAACACAGTCCAGAATCATCAGATTAAAATCCGGTTTTGCGAACATGAAAAAAAAAAAAAAAAGTGAAATGAAATAAATAAAAGTTTAATGAACCTGTAAATGAGCAGAGTATTAATATAAGGGGGGGAAAAGCGTATAAAGCTGATAAAGGCAGTGACAACGTGGTTTTGCCAAAGTCGGTTTCTCAGAAGATATTAACCAGACATCTCAGCATCAGCGCTCGTATCCTCAGTTACCCATAGCACATTGTTGCATCTAAATAGGAAAAAAAATCAACGTTAGCATACAAGTCATGAAGAGATATATTATATTGAAAATTGACGCTGCTTACCTTATCAGAATTTCTCCAAGTTTGCCCTTATTCTCTCCAGCAATAAACTCAACCGCATCATCCAACTGCAGGTTCATGTAAGAGTCTACAGATAACAGTTTACCATGATACTCTGATTCGTTCCATTTTAGTCGGACTTGAACTTGCTTACCAGTCAGATCTTGTAAAAACGGTTTGGGGTTGATGGGGTTGAACTAGATGCAATTAGCAAAAGACAAAAGGAATTTGTCAAAAATTATAACATTAAACATTAGAAAATGTTCACAATCAGTCCCTACTTACATTCATTGTAGTCTATTTATATGCGGATCAGGAATCACAGAGTAGTAATGGTGTTGGCAATGTTTAAGAAAGTGGAAGTTTTTTTTTATAGTTAACAAGTAGGGTAATTCTTAATCTCTTACAAAGTTCAAACAACTCCCAACTTAGATTACCCCCTCGACAGACCCTATTATTTCACCTTTAAGCTAAATCAAAGCAACGCGTACACATAACGATGAACGCAAATAGCAGCAACAGCAAGGACAAGGGAAATAAATATATTTCTCAAGAGAAGATTTATGAAGAAGAACTTGCAGGTATTCGTTCTCTTCGTGCTATGCTTA
Source organism: Geotrichum reessii (assembly GCA_013305925.1). NCBI lineage: Eukaryota > Fungi > Ascomycota > Dipodascomycetes > Dipodascales > Dipodascaceae > Geotrichum > Geotrichum reessii. The sequence goes on along the minus strand of QVTG01000105.1, from coordinate 25,163 downwards.
CCTCTCTGAACGAAGCCACCATCAAGATTCACGAGGATATTTCCACCTCCATTGCAAACCAAAAAACCATCCAAGGTAAATTTACGCCTAAATATAAATATGCCTAAAAACAATACTAACCTTTGCTAGAAAACACGGAGGAATTCCACACAATTATAACAAAGTTGAAAAGAACTTAGTAGATAGACTCCGGTCTTAGCATATACGTATATGCTACATGTGTTTTACTTAACCCCTCATATACTCTAAATCTGGCTCAGACGAGGGTTCTTGCCTCCGTCATACTCAAGTCGCAATGCTACCCAGATGGTATCAGCTAACGCAATGATCATACCCAGCGCATATACCAGAGTAATTGCGTAGAAAAAGTTGGAGTTACCAGATCCCAGGTTGATCCACAAGTGGTAAAACGTTGGTGCCAGCGCCAATGAGTAAAGCATTACCAACAACACGGGGATTGGATATTTAAGGTCTATAACGTTTCGATTAGTATAAGAATAAATCATGCGGGTTGTTTTTTTTTTGTTTTTTGTCCAGTACTTACGTTTAAACATGGGTCGGAACAGCGCTAGAAGAGAAAAATAAAAACCAACATCACCCACTTCAGGGTATGCTTTAAAAGTTGTTGTAATTCCCACAATAGTCGCTATCGCAAACAGTGGTTCTTTGTGGAATCGCACGGTAATAGGCAAGCTAAAGATCATGCTGTAAATGTGGAATACGCATGTGAAGAAGGGTCTGAAAAATTCAAACATCTCGCCAAAGAAGTACCACCACACACCGATGTTAGGCGTCAAGTCAGTGTAGAACAGAACAATTCCATAACTAGATTTAAGGAATTCCCAAGAGCCACCAGAAGTGATATATCCTAAATAAACAAACAGAGCAAAACTAGTAAAAAGGAGGGCGGCAAGTCTAATTGATTGATTAAAAAGAGTACCTTGACGCTGGGCTTGGTGGGCTAGCAACACTAAAGCGGGAGCAAGGTATAGTGGATACAAGGTGAGAGTAGTAGCCAAGCCCAGTAAAATCATAGACTGTGCCGCTTTCTTGTTCAGGGCCGCAGCTATCGCTAACAACACAAGGGTATTAGAAAAAATGTTGGTTGAACGTGAAAGCGTGCCGAGTAAAACCAACGGATTAAACAAGTATATTAGCGCAATGGTCCATGGCGGGAATACCGACCCTGGCTTGTCTGAATTTAGTGATTTGGCAATTCTATAGAGCGCTAATGCTGCCACGACGTCCACCAAAGAGTAGAGCAGGTTCACGGCAAATATGCTAGGTGAGACAAAGTCTTGTAGAGTCGAGAAGAGTGCCAAGAATAGCGGCGACTACTTAATGTCAGAAAGTTTTCAGTTGATAAAAAGAAGCAAGCAGGACTTACCTGATGATACAAGCCACCATCGTATGGCGAGACACCATGTGAATAATGAAACAGGCCTTCTAGTACTGATAAAAAAAAATATTATTATTAGTCTAATTAGTTGCCAATTGATATATGAGAAAGATACCTACACCTCTTGTATGAAGACACAGGTGTTGTGACTTCGACTCTGCTGTCAAGTACACTTGATAAAGAGGGCACGGAAAATAATGCAAGACGCAGCAGAAGCCCGCCGACAACCGTGTACTTGAGTTTACTAACCATTATGCGGAAAGGGGGGTAGTATTGTGAATCCTTTATAGAACAATGAGAATTCCGTTGATTTCGATGTCTTTGTCAGGATTGGGATGAGCTTTGCCAGTTGGGGTATTACGAAGCCAAAAAAATAAAAATAAATTAAAGTGATTATGTCATTTATTATATAATAATTTGAGAAGTTGTGAATGTCGTGGCCACTTTGTGACATTTTTTCAAATCAAAAAAGAAAATTATTATTATTAGACATATCAGCAACAAATAAAAAAAAATGAAAAAATGAAAAAATAAAAAAATAAAAAAATAAAAAAATAAAAAAATAAAAAAATAGAAAATAGGCTGATGTAGTATATATACGACGTATTTATATCATATAGACGTCTTATTTTTTTTCTGAATGTTTTTCAATGATACAAATGTGTTAGTACCACCAGTCCTGGCTCTTTTTAAAGTAAGTTAAGTTCACTGAGGGATTGAAATTATTGTAGTATACATGTCAAATAATAATATTTAAATTTGACCAAATTATTACAGTATACATGTATATTTCGAGCCTCTTTTTTTTCATTTTTCAAACACAAAAATAAAAAATAAATAAATTGGCTTAACGAGGTTGACAAAAATAATATTAATTAAGAAATAATCACAACCACCCATTTTGATTCCTCTTTCTCCTATCTTTCTCTCCCTTTATCTTATTTTTTAAATAACTGTTAGCTCATCAAAATGGTATGTCCTGATTTTTACACTATCCTACATGCTCTGTCTCTAACCCGTCTTGTCTAGGATTTTGAAACTGCCGAAGAGGTTGACGGAGTCCGCTTCTCATGGAACTGTTTTCCTAATACCAAAGTCGAGGCCTCTCGCATCATCGTGCCTATCTCCTCGCTCTACACCCCGCTTCATGATAAGCCCGAGCTTTCGATTTTGCAGTACGATCCGATTTCCTGTCAGGCTCCGTGTCGGGCGGTTTTGAATCCTTACTGCCAGCTTGACTTGAGAGCAAAAATTTGGGTCTGTCCCTTCTGTCTCAACAGAAACCGCTTGCCTTCACACTACAGTGAGGTTTCGCAGAACTCGCTACCACACGAGCTATTGCCTACCAGCACTACCATTGAATATATCATTTCTCGACCTGTTCAGGCGCCGCCCGTGTTTTTGTTTGTGGTCGACACCTGTCAGGATGAGGAGAACCTGAAAGCGCTCAAAGACTCACTTGTTGTCACTTTGAGTTTATTGCCTCCTAATGCACTGGTTGGTCTCATCACTTTTGGTGCCATGGCTCAGGTTTATGAGCTTGGCTACCCTGCTACTACCAAATCGTTCATCTTTCGAGGCAACAAAGACTATACTCCCAAGCAGATTCAGGAAATGCTAGGCTTGAATCCTCCAGTTCAGGGAGCTTCTAGACAAGCTGCTCTTGCTGCCTACTCCAGATTTTTGCTGCCAGTGCAAAATTGTGAATTCCAGCTCACAAATATCTTGGAGCAGTTGCAAAAGGATCCCTGGCCTGTTGCCTCTGACAGACGTCCTATAAGATGCAGCGGTGTTGCCTTAAGCATTGCCATTAGTCTTCTTGGTCAGGCTTTTCCCAATACCGGTGGACGTGTCATGTTTTTTGCTGGTGGCCCTGCCACCGAAGGCCCTGGTCTTGTTGTTGGACCAGAGCTTAGAGAACCAATTAGATCTCATCATGACATTGACCGCGGTGCCGCGAAAAACTACAAAAAAGCTGTCAAGTTCTACGAGTCACTGGCTGCGCGTGCTTCTGCCAACGGCCATGCTGTGGACATCTTTGCTGGTTGCTACGACCAGATTGGTTTGCAAGAAATGAAAACTGTTCCCAACTCTACTGGTGGTGCGATGATTCTCTCTGATGCGTTCACCACTTCTATTTTCAAGCAATCGTTCCAGCGCATGTTTAATAAAGACAGTAACGGATTTTTACAGATGGGTTTTAACGCCAGTATGGATGTTCTTACCACTAAGGAACTTAAAGTCAATGGTCTTATTGGTCATGCCGTCTCTCAAAATAAAAAAGCAGCCCATGTCTCTGATACTGAAATTGGAGTTGGTCAAACTTACTCTTGGAAAATGTGCTCTATTACTCCAGCTGATACATATGCTACTTACTTTGAAATTTCTAGTCAAGGAAACTCTCCACAAGCTCAGCAAAACTCACAAAAGGCTTTGATCCAATACCTTACTCAATATCAGCATTCCAGTGGCACTTATAGACTTCGTGTGACTACTCTAGCAAGAGGCTTGATTGTAGGTGGTAACCCTAGTATTGGCGCATCTTTTGACCAGGAGGCTGCATCTGTACTTATGGCTAGAATTGCTATTTACAAATCCGAGACGGAAGCTGGTGCAGACATCATCCGATGGATTGACAGAATGTTGATTCGTTTGTGTCATAAATTTGCTGACTACCAGACTAATGATCCATCATCGCTGCGGCTGTCACAGAATTTTAGTCTCTACCCGCAATTTATGTTTCATTTAAGAAGATCTCAATTTATTCAGGTATTTAACAATTCTCCAGATGAGACTGCGTTCTATAGACACTGTCTCAACCGTGAGGATCTTACTAACTCACTGGTTATGATTCAACCAACACTTATTTCATTTACCTTTGACAAGGCTCCTGAGCCTGTCTTGCTGGATTCTGTTTCTGTCAAGCCTGATGTTATTCTTTTGTTGGATACATTTTTCCATATTCTTATTTTCCATGGTGAGAATATTGCGCAGTGGCGCCGTGCAGGCTACCAAGATCAAGAGAGCCACGAAAACTTCCGGGAATTGCTGCAAGCGCCTCGTACTGAAGCAGCAGAGCTACTGGTTGACAGATTCCCACTTCCACGATTTATTGATACAGATGCTGGTGGATCGCAAGCTCGTTTCCTGATGTCCAAGTTAAACCCTTCTAATACCCACAAGACCAACCAACAGTACGGCGAAGTTGTTGGTTCAGCTGTGGTTTTGACAGATGATGTCAACCTGCAAAGCTTTATGACGCATCTTCAGAAACATGTTGTTGCTGGAAATGTTTAATTGACATAGATAAAATATATAATATGGGAAGGTTTTATCATGATATATCAAGAACAAAAAAAAGGAAATTGAAACAGGAACTTGGTCAAGTGATTAGATGAAAAACAATAATAATAATAATAATGATAATAATAAAAAATTACAATTAATAGAAGGTAAATAGTATTATTGTTGAATTTTTTTAGACAACTATTTCAATTATTTGAAAAAAAAAACAATGAATATTTCAAAGTTTTTTTTTTTTGACATTTCTTATTTTTTTAAAAAAAAAAAAACCTTCGTTCTGGTAGAAAACTTTAAAAATTCTTTTTTTTTATTTTTGTTTTCCTCTCCGTCTCTGCTTTTCTATTTTGTTCACAAACAGACAATTTTTTAGACTTGAACCACCAACCTAGCTCAAGTATACATCTAACCGCCTTAGAATTCTTGGGTTTCCCTTTCTCAGATATAAGGAAAAAAAAATTATACAATCAACATGGAAATTGGTAGATTGCTCGACGGAACACCTGAACCCCCCTCTATAGTTCATACCCTGGACTTTTTCATTGAGCCGTTCGAAAGTAACCTGGATGGTGATTATAGCCTACCCGTTCCTATGACAGAATTCCAGCGCCAACTTTGCGACGAAGTCGTCTCGCTTCACTACTCCGACATTCTCAAATTTTATGACCGACAGGACTGGGATGACGCTACTTTTGAGAAGGACCAGGTCTTGTCCACGTCTTTAGACGATCTCTACAAAAATAGTCAACTTGTCGCAATACATCCCTTTCTTGTGGTTGATCACTACATGCCTACCAACCTGTTTCTAAAAAATGTGCCTAGTCATCTGTGTAAATACTCCGGCAAGTTCAACACATTAGCCCAAATCATCGACATAATTCGCACAAAACACATGAACGTCGCACTTGTTTGCAAAAGTAACAAAAAAGAAACTGATATAATTGAGGCTGTCTTACTTGGAAAAAGTATTAACTACAAACGGTATACGGGGAATTACCTTAGATCTACACCCAAAGTCAACAAAAAGCATTCGACTGTGCATTTGTTTAGCTCCAACGCCGAGGATTCCAGAATGCATGAACTCGACACCAATATTTTTTTCAACTTTGTCATTGCGTTTGATACAAGCTTTGATCCTTTGGAACCCCACATTGAGCGCTTGCGCATGCAATCTAAGGATAACACACAGTGCCCCATTATCAGACTTATCTCTTACTACTCCGCTGAACATGTTGCCAATAAGTTTCATCATCTAATTCATGACCGTGCCTTGTATATGAAACGCGTCGTAGCTGCTATTGTCATTCTTCGTGGTCGTGTTGGCACGATACCCGTTGACCTGAGGCCGTACTATGCGCAGGGCCTCAAGTTTCTTGAACCCTGGTTTAATGATCTGGGCGGAAGCACCGGCAAAAAAAACGAAAAACAACCGCAACGGGGGTGGCCGATACCGCCCTTACCTGACATTAACGTGTACTCTGGTCAGGATGTAGAATACTCGCTTTTGACAGAAATTACAGTAGTGGACGCCAACAAACAGGTAGAAGCAGTCAAAGACACAACCAATGGAAAAGATAATTCCAATAACAAAGACAACTTACAAGTAGTAGATGAAGTGATAGTGCCGGACGACGATGAGCAGTATTATGATCAGAAGCGGCTTCGGAGAGAGGTGTATTCGCCAGAAATTCCTGAAACAGCATTATCATTTATCGCTCTTCCGATGGGTAGCCCACTAGACGATGGTCAAGTCTTGACACATAAAATTCTGCGGCTGCTGGAAAACTCGATTGAAGATCTGACTAACAAAACTTCTGAATTACAGTCGCTCAAGGATCTTGCCGCTGCCCAGCAAGCATATCAGGATGATACTCTTACCGAACGCAAGAATTATCTTACTGAAATTAGTAATCTCGAAGAGAAAATTGAAATCTACGACCGTAAATCAGAGCGTCATGCAGCTGAGACACAGGCGCTACGTGAGCGCAAAGAGCAACAAGCCGCAGAGCTTGCAACAATCAAAGCCGAGCTCCTAGCTAAGAGCAATACTCTTACAGAAAGCGCCATTGACTTTGCTGAATTTGAGACCCAGCGTGAGCGCATTCAAGATCTTGAAAGCGAATTGCTTAAGGCAACTGACAATCTCGAGTCACGCCGCACCGAAAACGACTACATGAGCGTTGAATATCAAAAGGCATCAGCCGCTGTGACAGAATATACAAAGGAAATTGCTTCTTTGCACGAGGAAAACGAAGCATTGGATGGACGACTTAAGCAGGCTGTCACGGACATGCAGGCACTTTCCTTTCAAAAGCAGCGCAGTGAACAGGACAAGCAACTGTTGGAGTTAGAGAACCAACTGGAGGAGTTGGAAGAGAAGCTGCGCGAGGCCGTCGAGAGCGAGCGGCTATATGTGACTCGAAGTACACGAGCTGTGGGTAACAGACGCGGTGGGCGCAAGTCGCCGGCTTCGGACAGCAGTAGCAGCAAATCTTAAAAATGGCTAACAGGCTATTGGTTGTAACGTCCCCTTGTTTTAGTATAAATATTAATCTATATGTACTATATACAAAATACAAATTGAAACAAAAAAATCCCCATATAACACATCAAATCGATATGCGTTGTATGATGTGTGTTTCAAATAATATAAATTGAGAAATAAATAATTGGGAACACGGCTATGCATAATATGAATCTTCCTGAGCCCATAGTTTTACAGTTCGGTCCCAGCTACTGCTGATTATATACTTGTCATCAGAAGAAATATCTACCGACATTACTTTGTCAGGATTTCCTTCCAAGGTCTTGATTTGCGTCCATGTATCGGAGTTCCAAATCTTGATGGTACGGTCATATGAGCTCGAAACAAGGTACATTCCAGTGCTGCTTTGAATCTCAACGTTCTCTTGGTCTTGCAATATAGGCGGCACACAACCAGAAGAGTAAAATTTGACGTCAGAAACAATAGTCTGGTGAGCAGGGATCGTGAAAATACATTTGTGCTGACGCAGGTCCCATAGTTTGATGGAACCATCGGCGCTACCAGTCGCAACGTGGTAACCGTTGGGCGATATATCGAGACCATAGATGCCGCGCGCGTGGCCGTCAAGCGTGACCACAGAGCGGCCTGTGCGGAGATCCCAAATACGTCCTATCGCATCAAGACCGCCGGTCGCAGCAAGAGACCCATCTGGGTGGAATTTAATGGCAAAGACCTCTTTTGCGTGGCCTTCCTGCATAAGTAACTCTTCTTCGGTCTCCAAATCCCATAGTCGCCATGTCGTGTCGTATGATGCTGTGCCAAGATACTTTCCTGATGGATGAAAGTCCATGCGTGCAACTCGCGACTCATGACCTTCGAGAACTGCAATAGGACTGTTGGACTCTAGATTCCATAGGCTCACATTACCTTGTGTGCCTCCACTCGCTAAGTTCACGGTCGCTGGCGTCTGTGTCAAAGTTGCTTGAGGATGCCATGCAAGACCAACCTTTTCATTTTGAACTCCACCGTTGAAACTGTGTTCCTCTGTAAGGTTGGGAATAGAAATGATCTTGATCTCACCGGACCAACTACCGATTGCAGCCTTCTGGGCATTGGGAGAAAACCGGGCAATAGACACCGGTCGGTCAAAGCCAAATTGCGTTCCCAGCAAACCGTACTTCTTAAGCCGGTCAACTACGCGTTCCTTGCGGTAGCTGTAGTGCTTTGGAAACGGCATATCAGCTAGATAGCGTTGGTACTGCAGACGCTCCCGCGATCGCGCAATAGAGTATTCAGCAATGGCCTGGCGCGCTTGTAAAAGTTCCTGTTCGCCCGGTGTGTAAAATTCCTCTTCTTCTTCTTCTTCCTCTTCGGCACCAGCTGTTTCTAAGCCTTCGATATCCACGTCTTGCAGCTCACCATTGATCTGTTTATCGAGAATGATCCGTCGCAGACGATCGCGGCGGTCAGCTTTATCCTCACCAAAAAGAGTTATCGGTTCACCGTACTCGCGTAGTCGCTTTCTTACATCGTCATCGCTGGTTGGTACCGCGAGAGTCTTGGCGATCTGGTTCCGTGACTGTTGTTCAAGCAGTTCATGCGCTTTGCGAGTGGCCACAGTCGTTCCGTACGTTTTGGCTATAACAAAAATTATAATAATAACAGTTAAATTAGTAATACTTCTTGAAAAGATCCTATTAATGTCAGGAAAAAAGGGTCACTTACGAACTTGATCTAACGTAAGACCTTGGGGTGCGTCTTGCATGTCCTTAAAGGTATCAGTCAGTTTCGTACTTGAAATTGCCACGTATGTGCAATTTTAACACTTACTTCATCGTCCTGCTCTAAAAAAGGCTGTCTTGAGCTGTGCACTGCCATTTCGAATGCGACTGTTATTGTCAGTTGTCTAGTTTGAGTGTACTCTGGTAGAGAGTAGTGTACCTGGTACTAGACTAATGCTGAAAGTTTGAAATTACTTGGGAATGAAAGGTGTGTGTACCCTAACCCTCATTTTCTATTTTTTTTTTTATTATTTTTTTTTTTTCCCTTTGATCATTATTTTGAGTGATGTACTTTTGCATTAATGATACTTAGACCACATTCGGTCTGAGCCTTGTCATTTCCATTGTATCAATATTAAACCATTTATTATTTATTTTAACATGTGAACTGCAGGACTGAGAAAGACTAGAAGCAGTAAAAAGGATATTGGTGGGACAGAAGAAAGTATTACTAGCTCTTTTCAGTTTTATTTTGTTTTTTTGATGCCAAAAATCGATTGAAAATAGTTTCATCATAGTTTTCATTGAGAGTTTTGCTCTTTTTGTTGTTGTTTGTATTAACATTGTTTATTAGCGGCTTCTGGGAAAAGATTTACACGGAACAAAGTGTCCTAAAAAAAAAGACTCAGTTTATAAATCACTCTAATTCCTCTTGTTTCTCCTCTTCTCTCCTTCTTTTCACAACTACTCTTCTAATTTTTATATATTTCTCGAGGGTGATATATTTTCACGTCTTTCCCTTGTTTCTCAGAAACTCAATTGCCTGGTACTGCTGTTCTTGTCACTTTGTCCCAATACCTTAACCCACTCTCTTGATCGTAAAGCTCACGAACGTGTTTGTCACTTACATTTTCATTAACAATGAATTATGTTCAAGACGTCTCTCAGGTTTTGAGAGAAAAAACTATTTATGGCATAACTTTTGTTTTGGAAAAGCTACTAGAAACTAATCTGCTCCCCGAAAAAGCCGCTACTTTGACAGGTAACGAAGTGGTAGATTTCGTGACAGATTCTGTTGTCGAATATTTTAAAAGTTTAATTCTGGTACTTATTACTTTCGCATTCCTTCTTTTTCACTACCGGTATACGCTTCTTGCTATTTATCTCATTAAAAATTCAGGCCGAATCAGAAGGTTTATTGTTCTTTATGGTTTTATTGGCAGTTTTGTTGAGGTCTTCAGACGGATAGCTACGGCGGTTGTAACCCGTTTCCAAAAACTGCCTTTTGTTAAAGCCAAAATAGACATTGAGGTCAACAAGGTGCTATCTAAAGTTGAAAAAGCCTTGGTCAAACGAGAGACAACAAAATTTTACACCAAACTCCCCGAGATTGGCATGAGTAACCCTAAAATCATTGAAATGCTAGATAAGAGTATTGAAGACCGTGAAACCAAGTGGGAAGATGGCAAGGTCTCTGGTGCTGTTTACAACGCCCAAGAGAGCATCCTCGAGCTTCAGAGTGAAGCTTATAAGAAGTATGCAGTCGCCAATCAGCTACACCCTGACGTTTTCCCTGGCGTGCGCAAGATGGAATCTGAAGTTGTGGAAATGGTTTTGAATCTTTACAATGCGCCTGAGGGTGCGTGTGGCACAACCACGAGTGGTGGTACCGAGTCTCTTTTGCTGACCTGTCTGGCTGCCAGAGAAAAAGCTTATAAAGAGCGAGGTGTTACTGAACCCGAGATTATTGCACCCACTACTATTCATGCTGCTTTCGATAAGGCTGCCTACTACTTTAAGATGAAGTTAATACATGCTCCTTTGGACCCTAAAACGTATAAAGTTGATCTCAACGTCGTCAAGAAACTCATTAATAAAAACACAGTCTTGATCGCCGGCTCTGCTCCTAACTTTCCCCATGGTATTATTGACGATATTCAGGGCCTAAGCAAATTGGCTTTGAAACATAATATTCCATTGCATGTTGATGCTTGTCTAGGTTCTTTCATTGTTCCTTTTCTGGAGGAGGCCGGCGTCGACGTTGATCCCTTTGATTTTAGAGTTCCTGGTGTCACCTCGATTTCTTGTGACACGCACAAGTACGGTTTTGCACCTAAGGGCTCTTCTATTATCATGTACAGAAGCAACACTCTGCGCAACTACCAGTACTTTGTCACCGCAAACTGGACCGGTGGTCTTTACGCTTCCCCGACTCTGGCAGGATCTCGTCCCGGTGCTCTGATGGTTGGTTGCTGGGCATCTTTGATGGCTATCGGTCATTCAGGCTATCTTAAATCATGCAAAGAGATTATTGGCGCAGGTGATCGGTTAAAAAGGGCTATCAACGAAGACATTCCAGGTCTATATGTTCTTGGTGATCCCAAAGGCTCTGTCGTTTCTTTTGGCTCTGATGTTATCAATATTTATGACTTTTCTGATAAACTGACTGAAAAAGGTTGGCATTTAAGTGCACTGCAGCGCCCTGCTGCTATCCACATTGCCATCACAAGGCTCAGTCTTCCTGTCATTGACCAACTAATCGCTGACCTAAAAATCATTGCAGCCGATCTTCTTAAAAATAGTAACGGCCCGGCTTCTGGAGACACAGCTGCTCTTTATGGTGTCGCTGGTAGTGTTCAGACTGTTGGTGTGGCTGATCGCATTGCAGCCGGATTCCTTGATTGTCTTTACAAGGTATAATATGGCTGCATTATTTAAATCATATTCGTTTTTTTTATTATTATTTTCATTTTTATTATTTGTCAATAATATGTACTGTTTGAAATAAACTTTTACGCATGCAGAATAATAACTTTTAAACTCATGGCAGGTGGAGGGTGCCATGCAAGGATACTGACGATATTATTGGTACTGATTAAGTGTTTGCTAATTATTTTTTTTTATCTGATAAGCTGGAAGTTATTTTACTTATGTATACTGATGCACATGGGAAAGTTGACATGTGAGATTTCTGCTACATAAATTTTTGGATAGACTAATGTGAGTGCTAAATCCAAACACCATGTAGACTTTGCTATCAACCTGAAACGAGTGTAAAATCATTTGAAAAGAATAATTACAACTGTATTCATCTAGGACTCCTACTTTCAATTCTTTTTTTTTTTAATTTTATTTTGAGATGATACATATATTTACAACTTGATAGTGATACAATAACTCTTGATTTCATTGCATGAAAATATTGAAAAAAAAAAAGAAAAAAAAAGGTTGACTGACGATGTTATAAAATTCAAATTATTTTTGTTTTTTTTCCAATCATTATAATAGACTGAAGAGTTCAAAATTCTAAATTTATCATAGTGAGTGGCTAATGATAATCATCTAATTGATAATTAAATTTATCCTGAGTTTTACAGCTATGAATAGCCGGCTACATTCTTTTGATCAACTTTTGTTTTCCTCTCGTCTTCCCCATATTTCAAAATATTATTTGCCAAATTATAGTATTTACGTATCAAGCTTTAAGTATTAAAACTTTTTTGTTGTGACTAATCATTGACAAAACGGGGTTTAACCCTAACTACAATTTAAGGTATGACAGTCACTAAAATGCATTGTCTTGATTTAGAAAAAAGCTTAAGAACGACGCAAAACAATCCTTCCAGGGTTAGGTTCAACTTTAGAAATATTTATGTTAACTGTTGCTTAGTCACTTTTTTGAACCTTTCTTACATAACCCGTCACTGGCCTTGGAAGGGCTAGTATGGGAGGATTAACAAAAGTTTTTATTTTTTTTTTTTCACAACACACTCTTTTTTTTTTTCCCTTTTTTTTCCTTTTTTTTCCTCTCTTTTTCCCTCTCACTTCTAATACTTTAGCAGTAGTCTCACTCAATCTAAAGATACTATACAGTCACAATGCCTCCTAAGGTATGTTCATGATGATTTTGTTTTTTGTGATTTGAAATGCGATTTTGATACGATTTATGTTTGTTGGACAACTCTAGCGAGACTTGCGGGCATTAATTTCTGTGTTTGGTTTCTGTAAAATATGGAAAGTTGCTAGTTAAGCTTTTAAGGACTTCATCTAATATTGTCGTTTGAAACATCAATGATAAGTGTAAAGGATACAGAATTAACATTTTCCATTTTTTTTTAGTTTGACCCCTCTGAAGTTAAGATTATCTACCTGAGAGCTACTGGTGGTGAAGTTGGTGCTTCTTCCGCTCTTGCTCCCAAGATCGGTCCTCTCGGTCTTTCTCCCAAGAAGGTCGGTGAAGATATCGCCAAGGCTACCAAGAACTACAAGGGTATCCGTGTCACTGTTCAGCTTACCATCCAGAACCGTCAGGCTACTGTTTCTGTTGTTCCTTCCGCTTCTTCTTTGGTTATTGGTGCTCTTAAGGAGCCCCCAAGAGACAGAAAGAAGGAGAAGAACATCAAGCACAACGGTTCTATTCCTTTTGAGGAGATTGTCAACATTGCTCGTGAGATGAGATCCAAGTCTTTTGCCAAGTCTCTTGAGGGTACCGTCAAGGAGATCCTCGGTACTGCCCAGTCTGTTGGTGCCAGAGTTAACGGCAAGCCCGCTCATCTTACCATTGATGCCATCAACAACGGTGAGATTGACGGTAAGTATTACGAATGTTTGAGTTTTTATTTACAGATATCTAACTACTTTTTGTCATACAAACAGTCCCTGAAGAGTAAACTGTTTTTATGTATTTTTAATATAGGCATTGATGTACATGTTGGGTTTTTGAACAAAAATAAAAAAAAATTGAAAAAAACTAGCATTGCTATTCCCAGTATAGTCTTGTTTTTTTTTCTTTCCCATTCCGTTCCCTTTTCTTTTTTGTATATTTCATTTGGAAAAAGATTTTACTTTCTCTGATTGTTAAATACTAATACCTATCAGTTCTATTTCCCCAGCTTGCCAACACTCTGGTGCATGACGGATACCGTGTCGTGTTCCTATTTTGGTGCAAGCAAGATTGACATTGCAACTTACTCACCGCGACGCTCGAGTATTTACGAGCGTGGAGGTCCATTATTTCACTTCTGCATACATGTTTTCACAAGTTTTTCTGTTTCGTAGTACAATATATATTTTAATTTAAACTTTACGCTTTGACACTTTTTTTTAAGCATATGAAAATTTCAAGTTTCAAGTATTATTTAATTTCAGATTTGTTTTTAAAGTTATCCGAGGTAATTCACCGGGTTTTTGATAAGGGCTGGGTCTTACCTAAGCCATAGTAATTACTAAAATGAAAGTCCATCCCGACTTTCTTCCATGAACCTGATAATTGTTTCTTTTTAATTCAGTGCTGTGGACTATCTCAGAAACAATAATAAAAGCAACCAAAAGCCAAATACATGAGTTATTACTATATTGAATTGTAAGTCATATTGAGTTGGTACTGAAATTCCTATATTTATTTCGGTCCAAAAAAACTATCATCTCAATAACAAATTTACTTCTTGTTGTTTCTCTATTTGCACCTTTTTTTTTTTTATTACTATTATTCTTTTCGCCTGCCACTTTATTTTTCTTTTCATCTTTGCTCTTAGATTTCTCTTTTATTTATTGATAACTTGTTATACGGAGGTTTCTAACACTTTTTGTTTCGGAAGGAGGAAATGTCTGATTCTATAGATAGAGTTTTTGTGCGGGCCATTTCTACTATCAAAGCGCTATCGGCACGCAAGGGCTCTGGTAGTCTGCCACAACCACCAGTAGATAGCAGAATTAAGCTATATGGTCTCTACAAACAAGCCACAGGTATGAAACTACAATTCATCATTTATAGCTATAAATCTACCATAAAATTTGTTTTTGACAAGTATTTTCTGCTTTTTTTTTTTTTTTCTAATAGAGGGAGATGTTGAGGGGATACTGGCACGGCCCGATGGAAACACACCAGAAAGTTTAGCGGATCGTCGTAAATGGTAAGTTTCTGATCTTTTTTTTTTTTTTTTTTTTTTTTTTTCATCTGTTTCTCAGTCTCGCCTGTGTGAATTACTGCGACATGAAAAAAAAAAAAAACATATCAGCATGAAGATAAACTCATAAAGTTTATAATAACTTTAAGAAGAACTACGGGCTAATATTTTAACTCTCGCCTTGAGGGGAGAGGTTGTTATGACTTGACAGGGACGCATGGAAACAAGAAGAAGGCGTGAGTAAGACTGAGGCTAAGCGCCGTTATATTGCATTTTTGATTAAGGTAAGGCAACACTTTGAAATATACTTGTATTTTAGCGAGAGTTGAAAGACAATTAGCTGACTTAACTCCCGCGCGGAAAAGCGCGGTAAACCAGACAATGCACGAGTACGCCAGTAACACACAAGAGGCTCGCGAGTTACTAGCAGATCTTGAATATTTGTGGAATCAAATCAAAGATTTAGAGCCGACAAAGTCGCCATCAACAGATTCTACCGATTTGAGCCATCTTCCACCAACAGCTACAATACCAGGCCTGTTAGGATATTCAAGTGGTGTAGGCAGCATGAGTCGGCGGTCACAAGGTGGTAAAAGCCGGCGGCGTGGCGATGTGACCACAATCGGTGGTTCTTCTATATATGGTCTAGGAGGTGGTGGAGGAGGTGGTGGGTCTTTAGGGACACGCAGCGTTGGCGGTAGAAGTAGCATTAGTGGTAGTGGAATCAGACGGATAAAGTTGCCTCAAAATCAGCAAGATTCTGAAGAGAAGTGGCGGCGTGATGTGACTTGGGCGCTTGAAACTATCAATGAAGAGATTCTCGCCATGAGACACCGCTATGATTCGGCAGTTTCGGGAGTCTCTCCGCCCTCTACAGGCCCCAGTGCAAGTTTGCCTCTGGAAGTACTTGCTCAGACAGCATCACCCATGCATAATTATCGAATCAACTCACACTCAACAGTACTTGTACCACCGCCTTTGCAAGGTACTACTGCATCACTCTACTCGTACTCTGAACGCCAAGTCCAGAAACCAAGCACCGAGATGTTATCTCACCATTCACATTTACCGAAACGTGGTGGCAGTAATTACGGTGGTGGCAGCGGTGGTGGAAGCGGTGGTGGAAGCGACGCGCGGGACGATGAAGGCTCCTTTTTGAAAAAAATTGAGCTACTAGTGAAGGTTATTCAGCAAATTTTTTGCAAGCGTATCTTTCGCATATTGTTAAATGTTGGCACACATATTATTGTTGATGTTGCGGTGCTCCGCGGTCTTTTGTATATTTACCGGTTTTTGACTACCTCAAATCATGAAAAGCTTGATGGTATCTTAGGAAGCATCATCCGAAAAATATTTAGCGTTGAGATTAAGTACATGTAGTCGCATTAAATTAATATTAACTATACTCAAGAATTTGATGATTTTTTTGTAGAATTAGTGGGATTAAACACTGCTCATCATAAAGTAAGGTAGTTTAAATCATTGATACACTCTTCTATTTTGTAATTTAAGACTTTCCAAAATTTCAAAGTATAATATTTAATAAACATTTTGGTTCAATATAAAGGTGTTGCATTAGTAACCGAGAATTATACCCCGTAACTCTATTTCTATACATATGAACCAACTCTTTATACGCATACGTAATTATTGAGTTGGTTGTTGTAGTAGAACCAACATAATTAGCAGGAAATTTTGAAAATACCTCAAAGAATGCATATACAGTCCGGGATAGTTGAGAGCTTGCTGAAACAAACAAAATAAAAATACTCTCTGTAAACCAGAACATGAGATAACCTCTTTAGAACTGATTTAATTGACGCTGAAAAAAAAAGATTTAAACCATGGCCAATTTTTTTCTCTCAATTTTTTACCACTGCTTTTCAATTAATGGTTATCTCAACACTATCAAAGCCTGTTAAAACTATTTATACTACACATACGTATACTTTGCTATTTTATTAATATAATGAAATCATAATTCATTCAAGTTTTCATTGACACATGCATTTGATTAGTAAAGAATTCGATGCTATCAAAGCAAAAGTAATAATTATATGTGTGACCAGCGCAGTCACAACTAACTTGTTCAATTATTGTTGAACTTGTGTTGATGTATTTTTTACATCACTCATTATGAAATATAAAGAAAATAACATGATACTAATAAAAAAATAATAAAAAATATTTGTAATAATAAAAGTTTAAGACGTTAACCAATTATTGAGGTTAGTAATAAGAGATCATTTCCTTGGAATAAGCAAATGAGACGATGTAAATTCATTTTTGGTGCTCAATACATGGGACTAATTTAAATAAACAAAAACTGGAATGAAGTTGATTTTATATAACTGATTATTAATTTTCAATTAGATTCTCAAGTATTATGTGTAATTTAGTTGATGAAATCAATTATGAATATATTATCAGTTAATATCGAGGATTGCATTATGTACACTCGGGGATCAATTATATCATATTGCAGCGCAAGTTGTATATACATATATGAAGCTCAACTTTAAATTGTGATTTGATAGCTCACGATACTTATTTTAAATTGAAAGATTAAATGAAAATCCACCAACCACATGATTATCACAAATAAGATTGAGTAATTGACATAAAACGATTTTGAATGCAATATACTATGAATTTTTACTAGAAGCCCGATATTCACACATTCTATCATGTTTTTTTTATTTATTTATTTATTTATTTATTTATTTTAATTCTTGTGTTTTAGTTCATGAATTCAAATATTCAACCCTCCCTTTTTTTAAAAAAAAAATTCTTAAAACTAGTTTCTCTACTTGGAGTTCGTTCAAAATCAATAAGATTCAGTTGTTTTTGTAAATAACAAAATCACATAAAGCGCGCGCTGACAAGGCTAATTTTAAAGTCTCATAAAGACAAATGTTTTTAAACTCAATGTCTTTTTTTTTTTTTTCATATTTTTGGTAATGAAATTTCAATTATGTAACTATAAGGTATAAGGACAATGAATAGATTTATTTATCTGTCCAATTTTTTGTCATATTTTGTTTCATAGTCAATTACGCTATACTAATTTTTTTTGTCTACTGAATTTAAATTTGTCCTTGTTACAGGAAGCTTATGTATATAAAAAAGTCCATTCCAGTTCACGGTAGAAACAAAATTGCACAAAAAAAATAATTTTTTTTTGGGTTTATAATCACTTGTTCATTTTTTTTTTTTTGAAAGTGAAAAATCTGTAACAAACCCACAAATTGAAGCAGTGTTTCTAAAGATAGCACAAAAGTATTGACTTGGATATGTAGTTGTCAGTAACTAAACCTCTATGAACAATTTTTTTTCTTACTTAACCTCAGAGATCACTCAGTTTTGGATATTTTACAAAATAGTTTCATTTTCAAGTTGTATTTTATAATTTATTAGTATTTGTGGTTTATTGTTTTCTAAAAAAAATGACGGAGAGTCGAGGTGTGTAAAACTAACAGAACAATGAAAAAAAAAAATAGCCTAATAAATCTAGTACCTCGATCTAGTTAAAAATAAAAACTGGAAAACAATATGATATCATCATAGACTACGTGTTTTTTTTTCCAAGAACGTAAACACTTAGTTAAGTTTCTGAAAACTTGTCTTCAACAAGATTGAATCAAAGTAGATTTCTTGCTAGATGAAACTGGATGTTAACTTAGATAAAGAATAATGAAAAAGCTCACACACACACACACACACACACAAAGATTAGAGAAATGTTTAAAATCTGATTTAGATTTCTTAATCTAAGATAATTAGTTGATATATAGTATACTATGTAAATCATGTTATTATTTTTACGTCAAAAAGTTATGTAGCAAAATAAAACAAAAATTCGACAAGAGAACGTAAAATAGAATGAACTATATTGTATATAGTTTACCACGATGGAAAATGTTAGTTATGATCTCTGGTTCATCAGCAATATTCATGTAAAAAAAAACATCTCATTCCAAGTTTTTGTCAGAAAGATATCTTTATGCGCAACTGTCTTTTTTTTTTTTTTTTAGCCTTAATTTGCTTAAAGATTGATACACCAGTAGTTTAGAAAACTGTTTTTTTTTAATACAAATTAGATATTTGATATAAGCGTTAGAGTTTAGAATTTGATATAAGCGTTAGAGTTTAGAAAAACTCAATATTTTATTAGCCGTCACTTGTTTGGTAGTGCTTTAATTGTTATACTAACAATCTTTACTAATGTTAGAATAATTAGGAAAATATGTTGCGTGTAATAGTAGTCTATACCACTTGCTTGTGCAGCTTTTTGTCTACTTTTGAGTGATGCTCAGCAATTAAGCATCTCTGTATACTACAACATCATCTGTTTATGCTTCATGTATTTTGGTGGTGTTTATTGAGAAATTCTCTCGTATATATTGAGCAGTGAGATTTCCGATTATTTAAACGGTTAATGAGACAAATCCCCCAAATTGCCTTAACATCAAGTTTTATATACATTTACTTTTTTTTTTGAAAGTTTTGATTGTGAATTACAATCCGTTTGCTTACTTTAGTATCAAAAAAAAAAGGTTCAAATTCAAGATGCCCAGCTATTGCCAAGATTTCAGTTTTACAATATTTTACCTGTTATGCATAGGTCTTGGAGAATGCCAAGTTTCTAATTTAGGTTCTGATGTTGAGGAAGGTTTATTTTAATTTTTTTTTTTGAAAAAAAAAAAAACGTCTCTTTATCTCTAAATAAGGTAGTGAGATGTACCACAAATATCAAATAGACTTCAAAACATCAACACGTTCTGAAATAAAATCAAGTGTTGATAGATTATCATTTACTGCAATACCATTAAATCTATCCATGATCGTTTTGCTAAATAATAAAACAAAAATATAAAAAATTGACAACAAACCTAACTATTAAGATCACCATAACTTTATGTAAACTGTAGTATCACCGATTAACACTTCAAACGGTCAAGCTAAGCATTAATCGCTGCAGTGCCGATGATTAAAACAAAATCAAAGCTGGTTAATTTTATTATTTTTATTTATTTATTTTTTCAGACAGTTTAAATATGCAAATCCAAGCCTCAAGTCTTGGCTTCGATGTCAACCACCAAATAGTATTTGCCCAGCCTAAGCTTCATTAACTAGTCAACCTTATGTATTCGTCGGATTTGCCGATAGAAGCCGAATTGAATGAATAGTTAGGAGTCCCCACCCGTTTCTTATACAGCATAATTGCAACAGTAAAAAAAAAAATTCTAGAAAATTGAGTACCATGTGACTTTTGTTCCTGGTTTTGATCCTAACCACTGTTCTCTTATGCGAGCCAAGCTTTGAGCGGTGAATGATAAAATAAGAATAATAATAATAATATAATAATAATAATAATAATAATAATAATAATAATAATAATAATAATAATAATAATAATAATGAAAATGCAATCATGTAATTCTGACTAGGTTTGAGTTGAGTTCACCACCATTTTTTTGTCAGTAAGCACTATAAGACTTAGTGCTCAAACTTGATGTTTTTAAATTTTTTCCTTCAGTTGACATAGATATATTAATGCTGGTAAATTTCAAATTTTCCCTACTGTTAATAAAAATATATTTTTGGATTATTTCAAAAAGTATATATCTAATATCCGTTACTTATAAATCTAGTAACTCTGCGTATATATATGTATCAGTTAGATTTAATATAAAAAAAATTTTTTGAATTGATCATTAATTATAAATAATTGTAAAAAACAGGTTAATCAAATATTCTTTGAATAAAATATCATTAAACAGTAAAGCTAAATATGAAATTTTCAGATGTTTATAACAGACTTAATAAAGTGTTATATTTCTTTTTAAAATAAAGGTGTCTTAATTGCCATCAAAATGTGATTAAATCCTTTTAATGAAAATTTTATAAAATGGTTTGTCTCTGTACCTAGTTATAAAAGTTAGGACGTTTAGTGTAGTGGTTATCATCTTCGCCTTCCAAACAAACGACAGGAGTTTGATTCTTCTACCGTTCATAAATTAACAGAATGCCGCATTAGATGTATTGCAGGTTTTCCTAGCCCGCTTGAGACCAGCTTACCGGGCCTCCTCAACGCCAAAACAAGGAGTCCTCGCAGCACATAGGAAAATTCTGGCCTTTCCGAATTTCTGCGTCTACGGTTACAGGCGCGTTACAAATTGCCCCAGACCCATGTAAACCAGGTGTCTTCTTAGTATCTAATCACAGTAGACATCTAAATAAACAAGATAATAATAATGTACTTAATTATAATTATTATTTTGAGCATTAATTCTTATCTTTATTTAGCATGCTTTTTGAGAAGCTTTGTGTAGTTTTTTTTAGTAAATTATCTTTTAGGTGATTAAAAAAATTATTGAAAAAATCCATAGTACTAGGTTATGATAGCTGATGTTATTTAATTAAAATTGTTGATTTTTTTTTTTTTGTTAAATCATTTTACTTGAAAAAAGCTTTTTGAACTACATTATCAAATACTCTTAAAAATTATTTCCAAACAAAGTGTATTACTGAGAGAGATTATAACTGCGAATGTGGACAGCTGGAATCAGTTGAACACGTTTTTAAGGAGTGCTCTCTGCATCCTGTGGAGTGTACCTTCTTAATTATAGTTTTCCCCGAACTTGATCTAAGAATCTTACTTGATACCAAAAAGAGTCATGGAGCGGTAGTCAAGTTCTTAAACTCACTATCGCAACTTCTTTGCTGATGGTTTGCTTGATTAGAACAGATTGTTAAGGTTTCACTGTGTTTCAATCTCTGTTATTATTCCAGCAGGTGTTATGTATCCTAGGTTTCCCTTAGCAAATGTATTATTTTATGGAGAATTCGGCGCTATTGAATGCCAGAATCATTTAAGCGCGCTGACAACACTTATTTTAAAGTCTCGTAAAGATAAATGTTTTTTAATTCCATGTCTTCTTTGTATATTTTTGTTATTATTAGTATTATTTTAATTATGTAACTATGTGATGAAAGGACAATGAACAGATTTTCTATCTATTTATATTATCAAGAATGTTTCTTGTAATTGCTTTTAACAATTCAAATGCGCTTTATAGTTTTCATGATCTTCAAAACTGGTCTTTGCTTTATTAATTCTGCTTTGAAACGTAATTATATCACTACAAGTTTTTTAGATAATTTTTGCAAAAGGTTTTTTAAAAGTGAATCGAAAATACATTCAATGTGTTGAAAAGCTAAATTCAATTACTTTATTAAAAAGTTTGAATATCTTATAGATTAAAAGCTTATAAATAGTTATTTTTATAAGTTTAAAAAAATCCCTTTCAATAAAGAGTGGTTCAACATGTAGGTCAATTTGAGGTATAGTGACAACTAACCCAATATAGCTTTTTTTCATTTAATTAGAATCAGATTTTTGGGCATTAAGGTAGCTTGGAAAACGATTATCTAAAAACTTGAAACTGATGATTTCTTGTTTTTCGGCATTTCACATATAGGTATGTGTGTTAGATTATAATTCAAAATTGAGAGTTTTCACACATTCTATAATAAAACCAATTTTGCATTCAAGAAGAGTTTGATAGCTTTTTTTTCACAGGTATTTAAAAATTTACAAATTTTTGAAAATTTTAAATCAAACACCTTGGTAAGCTTTTTTTAAAAGAGGTTGTTTTTTTTTTTGTCCTGGAAATTTATTTAAAAAGTCACATATATACTGTTTTTCAAAATGCGTTAAAAGCTAGGAGTAGATTTCACATCAACTTTTTAAGCAGTTGCTAAAAACTTTTTTTTCACAATGTGGATACAAATAAAGCTCAAAAGTTTTTTTATTAGTACGTATAAAACTTATATTGAGCAATTTGGTATCAGAGCTCCAGTCATCCTTTTTCAAACTTTTAGTTTTGCTAAGTTATCTGCTCAAAAGATGCATTATTATAAAGCCGTAAATTTATATATTAAAAATGCTGGTGACGCACATAAGCTAGTTTCTTTTTTTTTGATCCAAACTTTATTAAACTTTTGTTTTATAAAAAAAATGTATGATAAAACTTTAGTATGAATACACTTTCCGTGAAAAAATTTCAAAAAAAAGTATTTTCTTTTCAAGATTACGGCTCTGGTATGTGTACGTTTTTAGCTATATGTTTCTAAACCTCTCATAAAACCATAATATCAAAAACAATCTGTGAATCTGTAAGTTTAACATGGTTGGTACTTTGAAAAGCTATCGTATTGATTGTCTTATTTGTGTACAACAGGTAGTATAGAATTTTAGCTCAGTGGTTTATTTCTTAGTTTGTTTTCTTAAGGATGAAAACGCTAAATTTTGTCAGAACAACTTTGGTAAATCGTGAAAAATAATATTAAAAAATAAAAGGTTCCTTTAAAAGATTTCAAAAAAAAAATTATTTTGAACAATTTACTAAGAAAATAATGGTACTTTTGGCAAATCCCGCAAGTTTTAAGACGGTTCTCAAAAGACTAGCATAATTGCATTTGATATTTACGACATTAAAGCCTAAACACTAGAGTTTTCAAGTATCAGCCGTTAAAAACATTATCAAATACTGCGATAGTATGAAAAGTTTGTGTGTTGATAGTTTTTAGATTTACTTCATATATCCAAGAAATCAAAAAAAAAAAAAAAAAAAAAAGATATGCAAAATATTTTGACAAAATCGAGAATATAAAATTTCGATAAAATCAACTTGAATTTAAGCGCGTTATCAGAATAAAAAAAAATAAATATTTTCACTCATGTTAATAAGTTCTCGAGGTTGGATTTTCTAACTTTTAAACCTAATATAAAGATCAAAATTGAAAACTTTCAACACATTTCATAATTTCACTTTTTTTTTTGGTATCGATATAGAACATATTGGTGTATTCAACGCTGCTACCGGCGGTAGAAACTGCACGGGTATTAATGCACTTGCAAAAAACAATATTTTTTACGGCTCGTGCGTCCCTTACGCATGTACGTAAAGATTTTTTAGACCTCAATGCGGGTGATCGGACAAACCTGCACCGTGATCTACTTCGAATTTATTTAACTTTAAGATACGTTTTCTTTTATTCAAAGATGTGAAAAATGATAAAATGTAGATTACCGAAACTTTTTAGTTTTAAGAAAAATTTTTTTGAAAAAATGACCGATTACGGTTCTAAATATATGATTTTGTTTGATATATCTTTTGTCGAGAACCAAAGCTTGATTGATGAGTGAACTATTTTGTTTATCATTTTTTTGAAAACAATAAGATCGTTTCAACTAAAATATAATTAATTTTAAACTATTGAGATAATCAAAACTACTTTTTAGTACATTTAGATTTTATTTCATCAGTTCATGTGCCTTATAAAATGATGGTATGTAGTATAAAATCAAAACTTTTGGTTTGAAGATTAGTATTACTTGTTACAAATAAGGAAATGAGAACGGCTCTGATAAAAACAAAATGGTTTCTATCGTTTTGTTGAATCAAAGAAAAGATAAATTTTTAATGCATTAAAACTACATACAACCGTAATCAACTGAAAAAAATAAATAATTGTGGCTACTGTAAGTTTCCAGAGAGATCTGATGCTTATAATAAAACCTTTACTCTACAATTAACTTAGCAAACCTATTAAAACCATTATTTCAAAAAAGGCATCAAATTAAATTTTAATCCAAATGATTAAATAATTTCATGATTTAATTAAGACAAGTTTGAATCAAACCTTTGTAAGAGTGATGGTTTTTGGAGTTGATTGAACTTATCATCTCTAAACTTTCACCACATAAAGCGCATCTAACTTTGAAAACTTGTCAGATTGTTAAGAGTATTGACAATTGTGTAAAATTTGATAAAATAAACAAAAATTATTTATTCATATGTCAAGATATTAAGAAATAGATAATTTAAAAGACATAAAAACAATTACACGTGTGTGAATTTTGGTTTTGTAAACAAAATTAACGGATAAGATATTCATTATGAAGAAAAAATTGTTTTATTTCTTATATTTCAAGTTATATTTAAAAAGTTTTTGTTCCGTTTGTTAAAAAAAAAGCCATAAGTTTATAATAAAAAATGATAATTAATTAAAAAAAAAATAATAATGATGTTTTAGGTTGAGAAATAGATTTTCATAATTTAAAGTGAAAATTCATCAACTTTCCAAAAAAAAATTTCTAAGTAATTATTTTTAAAATTTATGTATTTTAATAATAATAATAATAATAATAATAATAATAATAATAATAATAATAATAATAATATAATAATAATAATAATAAATAATATAATAATAATAATAATAATAATAATAATAATAATAATAATATAATAATAATAATAATAATAATAATAATAATAATA
>QVTG01000104.1:39490-60739 GCA_013305925.1 Geotrichum reessii | reverse complement strand
AATAATAATAATAATAATAATAATAATAATAATAATAATAATAATAATAATAATAATAATAATAATAATAAATAAATCTGTGAAACAACAAAGTTCTAAATCAGACAAGACAAACCATGAAGAAACCTCGAGTTCTATGATAAAATTGTTCAGAAATACTCAAAAAATAGGTAAAGACAAATAAAAAAAAAATACCATTACACCTACATGTATCCCAATTCTTACTTTCACGATTAGACAAACGACTTGTATTCTTATTAATGCACAAATTTCATTTTACGAGTTAAACGTGTTTAAAGCTTAGTGGTGGTGCTCGTCCTTGCCCTCGACAGGAACAGAGAGATCGTTAATAGCGTAGACACTACCGCATTCCCAGCAGCGGGCAACCTTCTCGGTAGTGGGCTTGAGCCACTGAACAGTGTGAGAGCCGGCGGGGGAACCGGTGCAACCAACGTATCTGTAGTTCTCGTAACTGTCGACCATGATGGGGTCGGCAATAGTTCCTCTGCGGCTGGCATCAAGAGGTCTAGAGTCGAAAACGTCAATACCCTCTCTGAGACCAAGAAGCTGGAGTCTGGCAAGACCAGTCTCCTGCTGAAGGTCGGTGGGGACAGCGCCCTCGGGAGCAGCAGAACCGATAAGAGTCTCGGGGCCTTCAACCTCGGCGAGGTTTCTGGCGGTCTTAGTAGCAACCTCCTTGTTTCTGAGGAAGGCAGCAGCAGAGAAGTTGCGAGCGACCATGGGTCTAGCAACGAAAAGGGTGCGGCGGAGAGCAGGAGCAATCATTGTGTACTAATAATAATGAGAAAGTTAGATAAATGACAGGCTTATAGTGAAAGTGTGTAATGAAGCTAATGGGTCGAGGAAGAGAAGAAATGTGTGATATAAGATGGTCAATAAAAAAATTGTTTAAAAAAAGTTGGTTGAAAAATAGATGTGGTGTGATTTGTTAATTCGGCGAGTACAAAACCAAAAAAAAAATAAATAATAAAAGAAAATTAAAAAAAAAAAAAAAAAAAAAAAAATAGACAAATGATTGAAGCACAAATCGATAAAGCTTTACTGGCTGTTGCGAAAAAAATTTACAAACACAAAAAAAAAAAAAAAAAAGTGTCGGTAGCAAAGGCTGTTGTGGGCGGATACAGTCAATAAATGTGATCGCGAAGGTAGTAAGCGAAACAAGCAGTGGGTGTCGAAAAAAAAAATTCAATCAAAATCAAAGACCAATCAAAGCGCAAGAGTTAATATTTCATTTGTCGTCTTTGACCACCATTAAGCACATATCTTCTTGTTTTTTTTAAAATTGACATGACAAGACAATCTGTGTACTTACATGTTTTGTGATTCAACTGGTTGATAAAAAATAAAGGATGTTGATGAATAGTTAGAACAAGTGAGAAAAGGGAAAAAGAAAAGGGAAGAAAGAGACGGGGTGGTGCTGAAAAAAAAAAAAAAAAGGAAAATAAAAACGGGCTTTGGATTGGCCCGTATCAGCTTCGCTGGGAAAAGAAGGCCTGTGTTTAGTAGGCAGCCTGGGAAGGCTAATAACAGCCAACTAGAAAAAGCTGACCAATCAGCTAAATCAAATAGAAATAGATTTTGACTACCACGATTCTCATGCCACAATTGAGGGTTAGGTTTCATCTGTTGATATATAATTTTGTAGTCATGATTACATAATGCTTTTTAGTAATTGTTGTATAATCTTTATGTTATAAGCAATTTTTTTTGGTGTGACTATAAACTTCCCAAAACAGAAACTACGTTTCGTTCTGATACTTACTCACAAAAGTTATTTGAGCACCTGCAAATACTGATTACCACTAGTATTTATTATAGCTGACTAATCTACATCTTTTACAACTTTTCACTGTAAAAAACGTTTTTCCCTGGCTACAAAGGTAGGCAAAACTGTTATGGCTCATGTAGATCAAGCCCTTAACCTGTATGTGATTTTAAGCCTACCGACCCCGAAAAATTTTTCGCCCTTTCCCTCTCTCTTTTTTTTCCCTTTTTTTTCTCTTTTCTTAATTTCGGAAAAAAACCTCCTTTTAATATATCGTTTTGACGACATCACCAAAGGATCCATCACAATAAGTATGTGTTTTTCTACTGCGATTCCAAAGATGCGACATGTCAGTGAATTTTGATGTGGGTTATCAACACGACGGACTATACGAACGTTGTTTGGTTTTAGATTATTATCATAGAGGACACTATCACTAAGACTACATCGATTGAGACTAAATGACACAGACCGACTATTCTATTAAAAAAAAAAAAAAAAAAAAAAGATGTTATCATATTGAACGGTTTTGAAATGATTTAGATGGGTACTAAAGAGATTGTGCAACAATTGTTGGATGGATGTTGGACCGCTGAGTTTTTTTTCATATCAATATCATACTGCCATTTAACTACACTACCTGCGACTTTTTTTATCAATTCCCAGATTCACCTTTTAATTTCACTGCACATTGTCATCTAAAAAATATTATTTCATTGATTTTTTTTTTACCGAAAACTAACCCTTTCATCTAGTTCAAAATGCCTAAGAAGAGAGCTTCCAACGGACGTAACAAGAAGGGTAGAGGTCACGTCACCTCCATCCGCTGCTCTAACTGCGCTAGAATGGTTCCTAAGGACAAGGCCATCAAGAGATACGCCGTCAGAAACATGGTTGAGGCTGCTGCCATCCGTGATATCTCTGAGGCCTCTGTCTACAAGGAGTACGTCCTTCCTAAGCTGTACCTCAAGACTCACTACTGTATCTCTTGTGCCATCCACAGCAAGGTCGTCCGCGTTCGTTCCAGAGAGGGCCGCCGTGTCAGAACCCCTCCTCCCCGTGTTCGCTTCAACAAGGATGGCAAGAAGATCAACCCTGTTGCTGCCTCCAAGGCCGCTTACTAAATGTAATTTATTTTTTTAAACTCAAAAAAAAAGAAAATCAATTCATTAGTTCCAATCACGATGCATCCTTTTATATATATATTTATTTATTTGTGTGAAGAAAAAGAAGAAGAAGTCAACTCATCGCCTTAAAGGAAAGATGGTGACTACAGACTTGTAGAGATATTTGTAAAGATATTGGCACTTGACACGATGATCTGTTAGTACCCAAGTAGTATCACAAGTTTGGAAGAGAGAAAAAAAAAATAAGCGTCCAAAAAGTTAAGCACATAAAAAGAGAGAGACATATCGCAACAGTTTCCAGTGATAAAAAAATTAAAACAGAAAAGTCTACACTATCATCACTGTGGTGGCGACTTGAGTGTTACATAGACGTCGGTTCCCCAGCCATAGTATGTCTGCACTTGCAACTTTCCCCCAAAAAACTCGGCGTAGGCACGCGACAATGGGAGTCCATAGCCCATGCCGGCAAGAGTATTTCCCGTCCCTGGTGGACTGTTGAGTGTCGAGAAGCCAGCAGAGCTATCGTCTTCCTCCGCTGGGTCATTGTTAAAAGTTGTAAATGAATACGCAAAGACTTGTTTCTCGAGCTCAGGCGCTATACCGCCACCACGATCACGGATGCGGATAATTACACCTGTGCTAGTTCGTATGATTGTGGCCCACACAGGCTCGAGTGGTGTGTTGGTCTTGATACTGTGCTCAATAGACGCGCGAAAGGAATTTTTGAGTAACTCAGTAAAGATGTATTCAATGTGCACTGGCACGTATGGCAACTGTATGTCTTCACCCTGTTCAATCTTGAGAGTGGGCACGATACCAAAACGTAAATCGCAGATATCACCAACAAACTCGGCTGCGTGTTTGAGAATCACGCCAGGTGTGCATGCTTTCTCAACAGCACCAATATACTTTTCAGGGTCAATAGGATCAGTTAGCGCAATATGATGCTCGGCGATTAGTCGTGTACCGATCCGTGCGCGCAAATGATTGTCAATAATTTTGGACGACTCGGCTGGTGAGATGTACTGAGCAGCTTCGTGAAATCCCCGTGCAAGCACTGGGATGGTATCCGAATGTGTGTGTACAAGGTGCTTAAGAATCTCGACAATATTTTTGTTTTCTTCACGTGTAGTGGGCGGCGGAGTCTGTGAGATGATGGAAAAGGAGTTGTAGTAAATAGAATAGATTTGTGAGATGTTGGGGTTCAGCACAATCAAGTATGGCAGTTTGCGTAGAGTCTCAAGGCGATGTGCCAGCCGAATTGAAATCTTTTTGAGAACACTTGCGGCATTCTCGAGCAAAACATCGTCAGAAATTGGGTAGGGCCCAAACTTGAGTAGATTTTCAAGATTAATACGCTCTTCAGGCTTTGCAGCATACTCAGATATCAGGCGCTCGAAATTAAGATTTGTGGCGTGTTCTTGATCGCTGTTGTGGCTGGGCTTGCGATGGTGATGGTGATGGAGGTGATGAGAGTGGCGGACAACAATAGGAAACTGTGCTCTAGAAACATAATGTCGAAAACCACACAGCAGAAGTCTCGATGATGGTCGGCTCCTGCTAATTGTGCGTATCATAGCTAGTCGAGGGGGTGTCAAAGTATTGAAAATGAATGAAGAATAAGTGGTGGTAAAAATGTGGAAACTAGTTGAAGAAAAAGGTCATCTAAGAGGAGAATATTTAGCTTAAACATTTGTGATGAGTCAACGATTTAGCTCACATATAATAATAAAACTGACAGGTCTATGACAGGTAAAACAAAAAAAATAAAACCTTGATAACAAAAGTTATGACTGTTTTGGGTAATTATCCAAAATAGAAAGAAAAGCGGTTTTGATTTATTTAAAAGAATTTTTCATTTCTCACGAGATATTTTTTCAAACATGAAACATGTAAAATAAAACATAAAACATAAATTCAATATATGTACGTAGCCTTTTTCGGCAAATTATTGATTTTTTTCTTTTTTTTTTTTTTTACCACAGAATGCTGTCTTCTGAATTTCGTAGTAATATTCTTCGGTAAAAACATACAAACAATTCAGGGTCTGTCTCATCGGCTCCTGATGGCTGTTCCCGTTATTATTAATACATGTATCTAAGATAGTTTGTATGGAAACTGGCAATCGGTGGAAAGTGTAAGCCATTTGAACGCTGTGTTACCCGACGTAATGTTTCCACTCTCAGCTAATAGAGTCGGCTATGAGCGGCCCAAACCCTAGTAAAGTTCCACCATAAGCCATTTTGTTTGCCGAGACTTTCTGACGCTGCTGCTGATGCTTGAATTACAAAAAAAAGAAGGCCCTGGGTACTAGGAATATCGCTGCTAACGTTTTTTTATATCGAATTTGTGACGCAGCTCAACCAACCAAACAAAAAATAGAGCCTATTGAACAAGCATTAAATTTGTACAACTGAGGTCCTTATTAATTTCATCTACTTGACGCTTTTGAAAGTTTGGCACAACATACATGATCATAATTTTTATTTTTTTTTTCCAGCCAATTACTAAATGGTGTTGTTGCTAATATAATTTAAAGCCGGCCCTGAAAAACTTCTTCCTTCCATATTTGACTCTCTGGGTTTGATTTATATTCAACCTGCAAATATATATATATATATATATATATATAACCAGAGATTTGTCTCGCAGGTTTACTAATGATATTCTTTTCTATAATATTTTTGTATCATTATCCATCTTAAAACAATTTCACTTGATTCTTTTTTTCTTTTGAATCTTTTCTTTACTTTAATTTATTTAACATGCCCGACTATTGCACTCCTTCTTCAACAAAGCTCGCAAAGGTTCTTGTTCTCGGAGATATCACTAGAAATTCCCAACAGTGGGAACAACTTACGTCCAAGTTTTCTTATTATGAATACACTTTAACAACCCGTGAAGAGTTTTTTCACAAGCTGAAAACCACCTTTTACGACATCAACGCCATTTGGATCACCTGGGAAGGGTTTGCTGTAAGTAAAACTTTCTACTCTTTGTTCATGAGATTTATTACTCAACTATTTTACTTTTACTATTATACCATTTCATATACTTATACTAATGATTTATAGCCCATCGGTGGCCTTGATAACGACATCGTTGATCATTTACCTTTTTCGCTCAAAATCATTGTGTCATGCGCTGTCGGATATGACCATCTCAATGGTGCTGCACTTGCTGCGCGCGGAATATCTCTTTGCAATGCTCCGGGTTTAGCGGCAGCACCTGTTGCCGACCATGTTTTACTGCAGACACTCTCACTTTTTCGCTACACGCAAATATTTGAACACATCCTGCGGCGCAACGGAAACACTAATTCAACACGCACAGCCATTGCCACACCTGCGTGGGATAGCGTGACGGGTCGTCCATTACTATATAATAGTATTAAGGCCAGCTCCGACTACGACACAGTTAAAGATCGTGCACCGAAGTTTAGTCTTGGTGCGTTTGTTGGCGGCCGTGAGGTCCGCCAACCACGCGGTCACAACGTCGGAATCATCGGCTTTGGGGCAATTGGCCGCGAGATTGGAGAGCGTCTCGCTGCTATTGGCATGCACGTTCATTATTACAAGCGCAACCCACTCAACCCGACGGAGACTGTAGATTTGGGTTATTCTACCACTTACCACAGCACTTTTGAATCCGTGTTGCAAGTTTCCGAACTACTTGTGCTTGCATGCCCACTCACATCCGAAACCCTGCACATGCTGAACGCGCGCACGTTTGCATTATTGCCAGAGGGCGCAAAGCTTATTAACATTGGCCGCGGTAAATTGATTGACACCAAAGCGCTTCTAGACGCACTCCGATCCGGCAAAGTCACTGGTGCAGCACTCGACGTTTTTGAAAATGAACCGAATGTTGAACCAGAACTGCTTGACCGCTGGGACGTTTTATTGACACCACACATTGCATCTTCAACAGTTGAGACACTCCAAGGCGCCGAACAGATTTGCTTAGACAACATGGTGAATGAGTTTTATCATGACAGTCATTTGACCACACGTGTAAACTAATAAGTGTTTTTTGTTTTCTTTTCTTTCATCCGAAAACAACTAACTATGTTAAAGGCATTGCATTGCACTTTGAAAGACAGTAGAGAGATCAAGGTGGAGAGCTTTATAGGTATATTAGAGAAATAATATTCTTTGAATATATATTATTATCAGTCATTGATTTACTTCAACAATATTCAAAAATTCAATTGCTTTTGTTATAATAATTGGATTACATTTGAATTCAATCCCTTGAAAATATTAAAGTTTTTAATTTCAAAAATTTTATTTTTCAATATTATTACAAGTTTTAACGTAACTTCTTGACACAAAGTCAATTAACAAATTAACAATCTACGTACAATACAAATAAATTCACTCGTATACGTATAGTTTTTGTTTTTTTAAAAAAAAAACGCATAATAAAAATTTTGTACTGATTCAAGGCCAATCAGGTATATCCACGTCTCTTAGTAGTATTAAGATCACGCCAAATTAAAAGACCAAACCCCGCAAAAATTTCAAGAAAAAAAATTTTTTTTGTGATATATTATTATACGTACTATATAAATTATTAACCAACCAGAACAATGATCACAAAGAAAACGAAGAAAGAAAGAAAACACACAAGGAGATGTTTTGGAAAACAGAAAAAAGACAAAATATGACAATAAAAAATAATGCGAATAAAAAAGAAATCAAAATCAGAAAAGAAAGAAAGGAAATATAAGCTTAATGAAATGTAGATTATTAGGCCAGTATGTCTTCAAACTGGTACATATAATTCCTAGTAGAGCGAGGAGCTGGACTGCATACGTGGTGGAGGAGGAGGTGGTGGTGGGAGTGCCTTCTCTCGCACCTGGCGGCGATTACATGGAGGTAGAGGCGGTGGTGGTGCCAGATACTCAGTCGGAATATCCGGGACCGGTGGCACATCATCATCGGTGTGGTCAGAACGCATGAGAGAGTAAGATGCAAGATCTATGACACTCGTGTTACGGATCGACAGGTTCATTAGAGATTGCTTACGAGGTAGAGGTCGTGGCGGTGGGGGCCGTTTATTTACCAAAAACTCCGTGGATGTTCTCGAAGCAGTACGAGGAGGTGGAGGTGAGGGCACATGCTCACTGTTCAGAGGTTGGTCCTGTTGCTGTTGACAGGACTCATCTGTTAAACTTAAAGTAAGATTAAAAGACTGTGAAGATATTGGAGAGATAGGCGTGCCTGTTGAGGTTGGTGAGATTTGTGAGTTTTTATCGATAGATAATGTAGAAGCTGAGTAGGATGATTCAGTATCCTCGCTAACCTTCTGAAGAACGCTATTTTGCAACGTACTGTGATTAAGCCACTCAACAAGAAGACATCGATATGCCAGGCGTCTAGTTGTCTCACTGATCTCCACTACTGACTTGTCAGCATTTTCACTCATAGTCTCTAGCAACCCTATAATCTCGTCTCGCTTGTAGCAGACATCTGCAAGTTCCGTGTTTTGCAAAAGCGGATGAAGAACTCGCAGGTACGTATGCCTGAGCCGTTCCTCTTCATTTGACAGGTTGTACAGCTCACGCACAAACACATCCACAATAACTCTAAGATCATTGAGATACAGGTAGTTCATTGTCTCAGGGGTAGTGAAAATAAGGTACAAAACTTTTAAGACCATGAGCTGAATAGTATTATCGGGGCTGCGGTTAAGAAGAAAAACAATATTCTCACCAAATACTCGAAAAGTGTCTCGATGTTGAACTAGTGTTTTAAACACAAGATTTTGTAAATGCAAAGGTTGAGATTTGAAATTATTCGATGTCTCTGGAAGTGGAAGGGAAGCAGTGCGTCGCTTGCCCAAATGGATCTCGTCTTCATCAATGCCAGTTTTGACAGATATATCATAAGATGCAATCATGTATTGTTCATTGAGAGCCAGAAGTACCTTGATAACAGCATAACTATATGGGTCGTAGTCATAGTCTTCATTGTCTTCAATAGCAGTAAACAAGCTGTAAATAAAACCGGGGCTGACCACTGCCAAGTCACCTAGTGAAAGCTTCTGTACGCGACAAATTTCATAGAACAATTCTAAAAATATCCTACGCAGTCGGATACTTTCGGATTTACGTTTCCAGATAGTGTCAACTACACAAGATATGACAGATTCCTCACGCATCATCTCAAGTGTCAACTGGTTGAGCCGACCATCAATAAGCAAAAATGCGCCTACCAAAATCTTTCGCGGCAGGTCAAGCTCATCGTCTTTGAGCAGTAAGTCAACAAGTTTGCGGCGTACATAAGCCTTGTTATTTTTGAAAATTTGGGAAGTAAACAGTATTTCCATGCACCTGGTGAGGTCAGTGTCAGTCTCCAAATATTTATCCAAAAAGATTGAAGCAAATTTAATATATGCATGAAGAGTCTTTTCCACTTTTCCAGATGAGTGAAATTCACCAGCTGCTAAATCTGTGAGTTCTAAGAGAAAGTTAGATGGATTTCAGATACAATCATTGTGTTGAGCTTACCATCCCAAAACTGCTGAGCATTTTCCAACTGGTAAAACAAGATGTCCATTTAAAAAAGAAAAAAAAAAATAGAAACGAGTGTAAGCGTAACAGGTATTATGAAGGTCTAGGTCATAAAGGGTGTAAAAATGGCATCTAACAATTGCTTGCTTGGAAAGACGCAAAAAAATAAAATAAGGAGCGTCAGTTTAAGAAATGCGATTTGTTTTTAGTATATTTCCATTAAATATGTGGCAGAATAATGTTACTAGCAATATTGCAAAAAAAAAAAAGGACAGTTAAAAAATAGTGTCTATGACTTAATGGCACCCAGTTATAAATAGTGATTGAAAGAGTGAAGACAAAAGAAAGAAAAATGAAACAAAATTCGAAAGGTTTTCAACAACACAGAAAAAAAAAAGGCTTTTCAAGACAAAATGTAGAAAAAGAATCATAAAACATAGAACATAAACTTAAAAATTTGAAACAGCCCAATAAAAGTACATACGGTTTTCTGAAAAAAAAAAAAAATAGGACATAAAATTAATAGCGAATGCAAATTAAATGTTTAATACTAATAATGAGAATACCCAAAAAGCACATATCTAGTATAACTACTTAAAATTTATCATGTAGTAAATTTTTATCATGCTTTCTGATTTTCTTCAACTCTTTGGGAGTTTTTTTGTAATTTTTGTTGGAATGAACGTGTGATTCGACTTCAGGGCTATTAGATCTGGCTTGTTCAATGTGTGCGCTCTTGATAAATTTAGGATCATTAATATGAGTATAACGAAATAAATTCAAACGCTGACTGGTACGAGACCATGACACAGAAAAAGCGCTAAGAGAGTAGTACACGTTACTAACTAGAGTACTTCTCCGAAGTTCAGTGTCAAAACGTGACTCAAACAGCCAAATTAATGTTGGGTAAACAAGGGCTTGAAGCCATGAATGGTCAATTCCATCATTACGGACACTAATTTTAAGTGATTTGATTTTTTTCAAAACGGCCTGTTCATAGCTTTCATAGTCGTCAGAAATAGGTTCGGAAGTATCAGCAAGTATAAGACTAGCGTTAATAGAAGACTGGACTTTTTCAAATAAATGATCGTCTGTAAAATCCGTTTCTGTGCTAAGTCTTAAATTTTTTGAAGTCTGGGAAATTTCATAAAATAATTGAGCGTTGTCAATAGTGGGAATATTGAGCATGTAAGGCGCTGAGTTTTCTTTGCTTATTTTTAAGTCAGCGTACTGCTCAGAATAGTCGTAGATGCTGTAAAAAAAAGCAAGAGCCTTTCCAATTAAAAGATTATTTTTTAGAGAACTGCTTTGATAGATTTCGAAAAGCCTCGAAGCACTGTCTTCGATAGAATCAAACCAGTTTTCAGAGAAAAATGTAAGCAAAGTTACAGCAGCAAGGGAAGATTGAAAGATAACGTCGTTATCAGTGCTTTCAAGAATTTTGAATAAAACGGAAATATCATTGTCAATCTCAAGGTCGGTTTTAGAGTCGTACCAAGTAAAAAGGTAAATTAAAGTAAGTGCTTGAATGTTGATGGCCACCCTATTAACAGAGCATACTGAGAAATCGGTGACGTATAGAGTAAGAGCTTTTCTGATAAAAGGAAAAAGAAAATCTAGTACTAAACTTTCGAAGTCAACAACCTCTTGAGGTTTTTCAAGGGGGTCTGGAAAATCAATGTCATTTTTAGTGACAAAATAATTTAACAGAACAAATCTCAAAGAATCTTTGTATAATTCATCTTCGTTTGCGTCTTTGAAGTTGTTGAAAATTCTTTTGACTTCAATTTCAGAAAAGTCAATGTTAGGCTGTCTTCCAAATATTGTATTGAGAAGTTCCTTGAGTACAAGAGACTGAAAATCAGCACTGTAACCTTTTGCATTCTCGTTTGCAACTGATTTAAGCAAATGATCTCTTTTGAGTTTGCTTAATCTAGAAGCGACATTGAGAATTTCAGTTTCGGCAGAGTTAAAAAGATAGTCGTCAGAATCTTTCCGTGACTCAAAATGTTCTTTCTTGAGTTGAGCCAGTTGCTGAGATACTTGGTTGATTTCATCTGAGTCTTGGTAAACATTTTCGACAACAAGGGGTTTACGACCTAGTTTTCTAACATTACCAGCTGAGCGGTTGGTAGAGCTAGGATCTTTGAAATAACGAGACATGGTGATTGATGATGTTTTGAGATGTTAATTGTGTTATAATAGAGAGAATAGGATAATTGAATAAACAGCGACAACTCAGTGTTTAAATAGAAAATCTGGTAACTTTTAAATTTGTGTAGTCAATAAATCTATTGTATAATTCAGTATGAAATAAATTCAGGTCAAAGGGCTTCTTGAACAATGTGGGCAAGACTCATGTTGACTCACTTAAATATCATCAGGCTTACAATAAATCACATAAAAAATGGTGAATATATTTTTATACGTACTTAAACTACACAACTTTGTCTGTACGTATTCGACAGATTATGGGAACTGAGATAAGTTGTGCATTCAGGGTCTGCACACGGAAAACGCATCCAAATTGGGTGAATGATAGTATTACAGTCAAAGCCACACCTTCTTAATCATTTCACGTGATATAGTTCATAAACAATAAATATATTTTATATACTAAAGTCTAAATGTTAAATCAGTTGAAAGTTGTGTACCATGTTGTAGATAAAATAATTGAACAAAAACTCTTTACGGAAAGCTAGTTTCTTCTTACATCAATCACATTTTACCGTACGATTTACTCTTGTAACTATGGAAAAATCTCCATTAGACCAGGTATTTTATTGAAAATGAGATAATATTTCTTTTTTTTTTTATCATTACTAAAACTTTTTTTTTTTTTTATCAGGCTTACGTGCTATCTAAGAAAGCTGATTTGGAGGTTCAGCAACGCCACTACGACAAAGCAGCTTCGTATTTTACACAGGCCTCTGAAAAATATTCCGAGGCAATTGAACTGACAAATAGTCCAGATGTGAGTATTTTACAGTAATATCATTTAGAGAAAAAAAAATGTGTTAATGACCAAAAATTTTAGGCAAAACGAACTCTTGAAGTGCTTAAATCACAAAGCGCCGCTCATTCTAACTTCCTAAGCGATCCCAGAAACATTTCTATACTTCCACAGCAGCCAAAAGCGCCAACTCAGACAATACCAAAGAAGACCGTATCGCCTCATTCATCATACATACAACCACCGATAAGTTCGGGCAGTCTCACTAAGTCGCTCGCATCCGCGCGGGGAATGCCGGTGAATCCCACATTTCCCAGCCAAAGCTCGCCGCACTCATCACTAACTGGAACGTTTCAAAACAGCCAAAATTATAAGACCGGTTTGACATCATCATCGTCTCCAGCAAGCGACCCTTCAAAGCGAGGGCAGGCGTCATCGCCGCGGCTTGGTAATTCGGACGAGGAACCATACTACAAGTTCTACTCTAATATGACAACTGTTGTAACTAAAACGTACACCCAAACGCGTGATCGCGCCAAATTCACAAATAAGTATCACCAGATGAAGAAGAAGTCATCGTCGAGATCATCAAACTCTAGCCCGACAGAAAGCTACTATGTTGTACCTGTAGGTGCAGATCTGACAGCTGAGAATGCAACCTTGAAAGAATCACTAAAGCAAACCACGTTGGCACTTGAAGCGTACTCGGGCACGTTTGAGCGCCAAAAGGATGCAATTAAGTCGAGTTTAGCGCAACTTCGATCTGAGCTACAAGCTATTGAGCATTCAAAGATTCAGGCACTGAATACAACAATTGATGAACTTCAAACAGAGAATGACCGACTAAAGATTCAGATGGGCAGAATGAAGAGTCGGTGGGAGGGTTTAAAAGAAAGTGCTAGGAAGCGGAGGTGAGAACCCTCTTTGACCTACTTGTAAACATTAGGTGTGAGTTATCTTTACTGTTGCTGTAATAATAGTGACTTAATGATAATGTTATATATCTTTTGGTATGAGTAGGGCTGTTATTTATTACAATTATCCAAATGCATATTTTTAATCTTTTGCTTCTCCGGGTGGTCCTGGCTGAAAACTTCGTGGGCTGGAACCTAACACAAACGGTTCTCAGCCGTTTAAAAATAACCCTTACCCACTTACTTTTCACTCAACATGGTTTTTTTTTTTTCTCAACCTTTAATCATTATCATCAAAACACACCAAAATTTCAATCATACTTAGCTTCACAAGTCATCAATCCGGCTTTGCCATTTTAATTTTTGTTATTACATCATTACAAATTGATAAAAAAAGGAAATAATGTCTTCGGATGTAAGGGATGTGTTAGATCTGCCTGAACGCACCAGTCAGTCATTTCAGCCGCCCGTAAAAAAAGCGCGTTTGGATCCTCCACGCAAACTTGGTAAGTGAAAATTTGTTAAAAAAACAGAGAAAAAAAAATAAAAAATACATACTAATCATATGTTTTTTTGATTATTGGTTTAGATAGTATGCAGCGTGAACTATTTAGTTTACTTGGTGAGAATACGCCGCCAGTGTCGGTGTTTGACGATGCGCCGAGATTTAAAGACCGTCCAACTTGGAAACAAAAAGCGTCTCCGTGGTCGTGGGCTGGATTCAAGAATTCCGCGCGCAACGATGGATTGGTGTTGCACCACTGGATTCGTGGAAAGTACGAGATGGACCCGGAGGATGATTATGCATTTGCACAGTACAATAAACAATTGGTAGCGCCTCCTGGCGTTGCATACGATTTTACACGCTCAGACTACGATCAGGCAGGCCTGGTACAGGGTGGTGACGGCGACTGGACGTTTGAGGAGACGAGATATTTGTTTGCCCTGTGTGAGGACTACGAGCTGCGGTGGGTGGTGATTCATGATCGGTACTCGTTTCTGCGTGAGCTGAAGCCGAAAGAAACTGTGACTGAAGTGAAGAAAGAGGAGGATGCAACGCCAAGCACACCCACAACTCCAGCTACACCCACAAAGTTGGTAGTTAATAAAGATGAAAAGAAGGAGTCTACGCCGACGACAAGTAGCACGCGCACAATTGAAGAGCTCAAAAGCCGGTACTACGATGTATGCCAACGGATGCTAAAGCTGCAAGAGCAAAAACGGGGTGAACCGTTGACACCTACAGAAGAAGAGCTATACAAGCAAATGAACTATCCTCTCGAAAACGAAATCAAGCGCAAACAGCATCTTGAGCGGCTACTTTCACGGTCACCCGCTGAAATCGCGGAAGAGGAGGCGCTTGTCTTGGAATCGCGCAAGCTTGAAGCCGCGGCAGAGGTGATGTTGGTCGAACGGGCCGAGATACTGCGGTTACTTGATGCGCCCGTTAGCAATAGCAAGATTACAAAATACCAGACATCACAGGGCCTTACACAGTTGACTAACACCTTTATGCTGATGGACAAATCCAAAAAACGCAAGGAAGCATCAAGCACGCCGGTATCTGGGTCACCGCCACCACCATCACAGACCGTGCAAGACGTATCTACGCAACAACAGCAACAAAAAGGTACTACTAAGAATGTGAATAAAAAGAATACAGCGGCAGCAACCGCAGCCGGTGGTTCACTTTCTCCGTCACGTAGCGTCACGCCGGTTACAGCGCCGGGCACGTCTGCCACACTTGGAGATGGAGCTGCTCAGGCCAAGGGAACAATCAAAAACAAAAAGACTAAGGAGTCAATTAAGAAGGGGGCTGCGGCGGGTGCAGCAGCAGTAGCAGCTGCTATCCAACGTAAACTGACGCCACAGGAAGAGGCCGCCTATGGCATTTCGTACCATGAGAAGTTGTCAGCTGGTGTGTTTCTGCGATCATCCAAAATTGCCACATATAAACAGGTGCTGCAAGGTAAAATGAACCTAGTGCTTGCGGAGATGGGCCTGCCGCCACGGCCCGTGATGCCTACAGCAAAAGTGTGCGCCAAGTTTGACTCTCTGCAGCACTCGATCAGCGTCCTGTTGGAAGCGAAGAAACAGGCAGATAAGTTGGACGCCGAGATCCGGATTTTGCGCGCACAGAAGGGGATGCCGCCGGCTGGTGAGCAGTCGCAGTAAATAGTATCTAACAAGCCTCTATAAGCTTTCTACGAATTTAAGGAAAAGAGATAACTAGAAGCGCTAAAATATATATGTATCATTTAATCAACAGATAAGTTAAACCAAATATCAAAAAAAAAAAAAAAAAACTCTTTTTATTTTTCAAATTAAAACTGGAATAAAGCCTCAGCCGTTGCTACCCATGAAGACGGAAAAAAAAGTAAAAAAAAAAAAAAATCGACAACAAATAACGGTCAAAAAAAAAAAACTAGATTAAACACACAAAAACAAGGCACACAAGCAGACACAAAACGCTGAGAGAGAGAGAAAATTCACTGTGGGTGACATTGTGGAAATCGCAACACCGAGAAGTGGGTATGTGAGATATATACACTACGCTATGAAACACGATTATTACGAATTATTTTTCTGTTTCTTTTTCTCTCGTGTGAATTTTTTTTCATCCAATAACCCTTCCTCTCTCTTTTTTTTTTAAAAAAAGTAACCGGTATTATCTAGCCGACTCTCTGTGCAAAAAAAGGGGAATAAAACAGATAACGCGTAAGTTCAGATTATGTTTTTTTTTTTTAACTAGTCTGACAACTCAGTATTATAGCTACTGCCACCATCGTCATCATCATTATCATCGCCATCGGATGCCATGCGCATTGCCAAATACTTGCGCTTTAGGTTATTCACGGCTTTAGCTTCCAGCTCATCAACTTTTTCTAAACGTATTTTGAGGTGACCGGCCACATCATCCCTAAGTGCGTCAGCCGCGCTACTACTACTACTACTACCATTATCACTGGTACCTTTATTGCCAAATTTAAGTTCGTTTTGGCGAGCGTGGTATGCGTCGATAGCCTGAGAACGTGCAGCTAGTAGCTCACTGCGCCGGGCACTAAGTTCACTCAGAGTAGTCAGGGCCTGTTTACAATCATCGCCTAGCAGTGCTCCGAGCGCATTTGCACATTCATCTAGCCGTTCCAATCGAGCATCTTTGCCCAACGTGTCATTTTTGATCCTATTCGATATATTGTAAAAAAACAAAAAACACATGTTAGCTATTATTACGCCCCTTAAATTTACTTTTTTTTTTCTTCCCTTCTTCTTCTTTTTTTCTTCCGAGAACAAGATAAAAAAAAACTAGATATTATTATCTACAAGCCCTCTGGGTGCGTGCACGCGTGGGTAGCACGTTTTTTTTTTTAAGAAGAAGAAGAAGAAAAAAAAAAAGAAAATGAGTTGGTTACACTTTGATTGATTTATCAAGGCCTGCAAGCGTGTTGGCCACAAGAGCGACAAGATCGCGTTGGGTGCGGTTCCACGACGTTTTGACAATACTCTGTGATTTTGTTAGTCGGTCTTTCAGCAACAACTGAGCGTCTTGTTGCTTAGAAGGTTCGTTGTTTGTATTCATTTTTTTTTTTCCTTTTCTTTCTTGGTTTACAATTAAAGAAAGAGTTTTGATTAAAGATAGGATTTGAGTATATGTAGTTGTAATGATAAATCAGAAAAAAAAAAGTTAACAATGGGCTGGTATATTTGGTGTAATGATTTTTTGTAACCTTTTGTTGACGATGGCGACTTGTTGATAATTTATGACAGGAGATGCGTTCAGATTTCTACTTCTGTGAGTTTTATTTCCTGTGTTTACCGAAAACAACAACTAGCAGTGGCGGCCCAACTTGCAGCAGCATGGAAAACGGTGAACGGAAAAACTTTTCATGACAAAAAGAAAAAAAAAAAAGTTTTTCCATGATAACGAATTATCAATCAAACTATACACAAGAATAAAAAAAGTTTTTTTTTTTTTCATTAATGGCGAGAGAATTACAGACATACGGAAGATACCGGTAAGTAAAAAAAAAAGAATTAATCCGACGTTAAAAGATCAAAAAAATTTTGACGGCAGGGCATGAGAAAAGAAGGTGATTTTTTGAATTTTCTCTGACAATTGATAATCAGAAAGGGTATCTCAATAAAAAAAATTGTTGCATTCAAGTCCCATTTTTTTTTTTTTTTTGAATAGATAAAAGACAATTCTGATTCACATTACCGTCTTTTGTTAGAGATTATTTTCTATTATTTGTTCATAAAAAAAGGGCGCAAAAAATGGGTTTGATTTTAAAGGATTGACAATTTCCGAGTCAAATAGTTTTATTGTTGGAAAGTAATCACAATGAAATTAAATAGAAACTAGATAATAATAATAAAAAATCATTTTGTATAATGATTTAACAGATTTTCTATCCAATATCTAATTATTTAACAATGTGTGAATATTTTTGAATTGAAAAAAAGATTGATAAATATTATTACTATTTTTGTTACTATTTTTGTTACTATTTTCACTATTAATTTCGTTACTATTTTTATGACAATTACTGCTTTTTTTTTTTATTATCTCAATCATTTTTAGGGTACCTCATACGACTCACAAAGAAAGAAATAATAATTTTGAAACGGCCGCATCATCATCATCATCATTAATATTACTACTGAGATACCTGTTTACAATTGGTACAATAGTAATATTGCATTACCTTCTTCTTCTTCTTCTTCGGTCACCAATGGTGTCCCCGTGGCACACAACTACACTCTCGCACACACCCCTTTTCCAATGACGACACATAATTTCCTCACATCACCATTCTCTGTAAGCAATCTTAAACCCTCTCGGTAGTCAATTGGCCATCACGCATTATTATTTTTATTTTTATTTTTATTATTTTATTGTTTTTTTTTTTTTTTTTTTTTCACTTTTCTATAAATTCATCCATTTTTTTCCCTATTGTTACATCTTTTCTTTCTTTCTTACCTTTTTTTATCATCATTCATTAAACTTTCTATTTCACCTACCCACTCTCTCATCACTTTCAATTATATCTTAAACTATGTCTGCAATTAAAAAGCAAAAGAGCTCGCACGACGAGGAGGACACCATCTCCGTCGGTACCTACCTCTTTAACCGTATCAAGCAACTTGGCGTTAACTCCATCTTTGGTCTCCCCGGTGACTTTAACCTGGCTCTTCTTGATCACATCTATGATGTTGAAGGTCTCCGTTGGGTTGGCAACACCAATGAACTCAATGCCGGTTACGCCGCTGACGGTTACGCCCGTCTTAAGAAGCTTGCTATTCTCATCACCACCTTTGGTGTCGGTGAGCTTTCTACTATAAATGCAATTGCCGGTGCCCTTGCCGAGCACGTCGGTCTTCTTCACATTGTCGGTGTCCCCGCTCAATCCTCTGAAAACAAAAAGCTCTTGCTCCACCATACCCTCGGTAATGGCGACTACAAGGTCTACGCTCGTATCTCTAAAGAACTTTCTGAAAAGGTCATTATTCTCGAGGATGCTGATTCTGCCCCCAGTTGCATTGATGACGCGCTCCGCACTGCTCTTATCAAGCAGCGTCCCGTTTACCTGGCTATTCCAACTAACATTGGTGAGCTTCCTGTGTCTCGTGCTCTGCTGGATACTCCAATTAATCTTACCCCTCCTAAAAACGACCCTGTCACTCAAAAGGAGGTCATTGACCGTGTTTTGCGCTTGATTGAGCACGCTTCTAACCCTATTATTCTTGTCGATGCCTGCGCCAACCGCCATGATGTTCGCGCCGAGACTGCCAAGCTTGCTGAGGTCACCCAATTCCCCGTGTTCACAACGCCCATGGGCAAGTCCGCTTTTGACGAAAACAATCCTCGCTTTGGTGGCGTATACATTGGCTCCCTTTCTTCACCAGAAGTTGCTGAGATTGTTGAATCATCTGATTTGATTTTATCAGTTGGTGCTCTGTTGTCTGATTTTAACACTGGTTCGTTCTCGTACAGTTACAACACTAACAACATTGTCGAGTTTCACTCAGATCACATTCAAATCAAGCGTGCCACTTATGAAAACATCTCTATGACACCTGTGCTCGTGGAGTTAGCCATTAGAATCACTCCCCGTGATCCGGAGTCGGCGATCCCCGTCCCCAGGCCCTTGGCTATCCAGGAACAGCCCAGAGATACTATTCTTAACCAGGACTACGTAT
Organism: Geotrichum reessii; assembly: GCA_013305925.1. Lineage (NCBI taxonomy): Eukaryota > Fungi > Ascomycota > Dipodascomycetes > Dipodascales > Dipodascaceae > Geotrichum > Geotrichum reessii. Next base: position 41,241 of record QVTG01000104.1, on the reverse strand, counting down.
GGACCAACCTTACTTCTTTCCTGCGTCCTGGTGATGTCATCGTGTCTGAGACAGGTACTTCGTCGTTTGGTATTACCAAAGCCACCTTTCCCAAAAATACCATTGGAATTTCACAGGTGCTGTACGGATCAATTGGTTACTCTGTTGGTGCGGCGCTGGGTGCAGCTTTAGCCTTGGAAGAAATTGATCCCTCGCGCCGTGTTATTCTGTTTGTCGGTGACGGTTCTCTCCAGCTTACTGTTCAGGCCATTTCGACCATGATTCGCTGGAACCTAAACCCGTACTTGTTTGTTTTAAACAACGATGGTTACACTATTGAACGTTTGATTCATGGTCCTACCTCTTCATACAATGACATTAATCCTTGGAAATACACCCAATTGCTGGAAGTGTTTAACGCCAAGAATTACGAAAACCTTTCGATCAAGACCACTGGCGAGCTTGATGACATTTTTTCGTCCGAAGAGTTTGCGACTCCTGACAAGATTCGTCTGATTGAGCTGGTTCTGCCAAGACTTGATGCTCCCGAGGCTCTTGTTAAGCAGGCTGAGATTACCTCCAAGACTAATTCGGAGTAAATAAAATCCGCACAAAAAAATTAGATGAACTTGATCATGATTACTATAAGATGGTATATAGTGGTTTTTTAACTTTTATGTATTGAATGCTTAACAAAATTATAAGTTTTTTTTTTTATCAATAAAAGAGTAAAATTTTGGAGACTCAAATTGTGACATGTCTCGATTCAAAAAAAAGGGTTTCTTGACGGAGGAGGTTTTCGTGACAAAAAATTTTTTTTTTGAAACCTTAAAAAATCAATGTCAGCCGTACGATCTTTTTTTTTTTTTTTCCAAGAACGCCACTAATAAAACAAAAAAGAAAGCCAAACTGTATATATTTTATGTACGTATCTAAAAAAAAAAAACATTTGTCTCTACCTTTAGGTAATTCTGGCATTCAATGGGCCTCCAAATTCTGCATAAAATAATAGGTATATAAATAAAATATTTGAAAGTTTATTAATATATAAACTAATCTAAAGGTATATATAGCTATTTTAGATTGATTATCATTAGAAGAATATTTTTAAGATTTTTGTTTTTCTTTTTTTGTTTTTTTTGAGAAAAAAATATTTAATAAAAAAATATCTCGGCAACGGGGAATTGAACCCCGGTCCCCCGCGTGCTGCTCAGAGTATAAGCTAAATTGACAGGCGGAAATTCTAGCCACTAAACTATTGCCGATTCAATATATTTTGTAAGAAATCGATCCGACTCTCACGATTCTGATCTCTTCTTACTTTCTATCTCTTATTTTATTATCTCTTATTTCATTTACTATTTCTTACTTTTATCTTTATTCGTATCTTTCATTTATTGTTTCCGATTTACTATTGTTATTCTTATTCCAATATTCGACATAGGATCACCAACTCTAATTCACAGCCGCAATACTTATGATTATACTTTTCGACATTGCTCTTTTATCCTTAACCTTCATACGACCCCTTCTGACCTGAACCTTCACCAACACCGCCGACGTTTACATTCTATTTCTTATCCTCATCGCTATCTATTTCCTCAAGTCCATCTTCATCCGAAGAAGACCATAATCTCATGGCCTCCCTTTAACCCCGCCAAGCGTCAGGTGAAGCTTTCTCATATAATTATTTGATTCTACTAACTTCCTAAGGACAGTTGAACATTGAAGAGCAAGGATCCTTACTTCCAAGATCCTTATCTAGGTTATTC